>QUSF01000033.1:3154811-3174393 GCA_003676055.1 Chloebia gouldiae | reverse complement strand
ACACGAGCGCGCGGCTGCGCAGGCGCGGACACGCCCCCGCCGCCGCCGGGCTGCGCGGAGCGGCCCCGCTGCCATAGTCCTCCCCCTCCCTCTGGGCGAGACCATTCCTTACCGGGGGTGGGCGCTCCGCGCCAAGGTAGGAACTGCGGGGTATAAGAGCAGCTGTGTCCGTCGGCGAGCGGCAGTGCGCACGGGAGGTGCCGGTGAGAGGTCAGGAGCAGCCGGTGAGGGGCGCGTGTTGCCTGCCGGGTCGGGGATTCCCCCCCCGCGGGCTCGCATTGGCGCGGCCCAGCTGGGCGGGGGTGGGCGGGAACGGGGGGCGAAGGGAGGGGAGGAAGGGAGTCACGTGACCGCGGGTCGCCGCCGGGGGCGGGGCTCGGTCACATGGGGGGGGTGTTGGCACCACGAGCCAATCGCAGACGGGGATAAGGTCACGTGACCGGGCGCACGTGTTCCGGTTCCGGGTCTGGCGCGCCATGCGCGGGCGGGCGGCGGCGCCGGCCGGGAGAGCGACCGGGATGAAGGCGGCCAAGAAAGCGTCTAAAGCCACCAAAGCGGCTAAAACCGCGAAACCGAAACGGACGGCGAAGCAGCTCCTGGCCGTGGCGAATCGGGCCGCTGGCGCCGAGGCAGCGCGACGCGCCCGGCACCTGAAGGCGCTGAGCCGCGCGTCGGGCGCCGAGCGGGAGCTGGAGGAGCTGGTGTTCGGCGGCAGCCTCCGCGAGGAGGAGGACGAGCTGCTGCGGCGCCTGGCCGGGCCCCGACGGGTACGGCACAGCCGAGAGCCTGCTCGCTGCCCGGGCTCCGGGCCCTGCCGCTGTCACACGGTCCCTTTGGTTGGTTTCAGGTTGCTGCCGCAAAGAAGAAGGGCCTCCAGGATGACTCCAGCGATTCGACGGTGGCGAATGAAGCGAAACGTGATTTACTGCTTAAAAATCCCGCCTGGGTGGATGAGGATGATGAAGCTGAGGAAATGTAAGTTCAAGTTAGGTGATGGAAACTGTGTATCACGCTTGGGAGCGCTTGTAAGCGGCCTTGGTTTGAACGATGTTTGTGTTCTGTTTGTTTTTCTCTTCTAGTGTTGATATGACCCATAAGTACAGGAAGGATTTAATGAAAAGTGATGCCGAGACAACGCTTACTAAGAAAAAACTAAAGAAAAGACTTGAGGAAGAGTGAGTTTCATTAATGTTTTTGTGGCTGACTGTATTGACTAGATTGATCTCATGATCATTGCTCTCCAAGGTGGGTGCCAGAAGGATGTTGCCAGATTCTTCAGTGGCACCTTGAGCAGGACAAGGGGCAGTGACCATAAACTAAAACACAAAAAGTTCCATTATAACATGAAGAAGAATTGTTTTCTATGGAGGCTGACAGACCACTGGAGCAGCTGCCCAGGGAGGCTGTGGAGTCTCCCTTGGAGACATCCCAAACACACCTGGGCATGTTCCCACCTGCTCCAGGTGACCCTGCTGTAGTGAGGGGTTGGTCTGGATGGTCTCCCTTTCAAGCCAACAGTTTTGTAAGCTAAAATATATTTATGTGACATTCAAAGTCACTTTACTCTTTATCCACTGTGATTATGTGGTCTCTTTAAAGTCAGGGCTTCCTGCAGTATTTGCAGTGTTACTAAATAACAAATGATACTAAAAATAGTAAATAAAACGTGAATTAGCATTGTCTGGACTAAGTTGTTTTTTAACACTTGTATCAAAGTGCCCAAACTAATTTGTCTTCTAGGGAATTATACAAGAAACAGTGAAATCTTAAAATTGTTTTTATAAAGTTAAAAAACATGTGTTGTGTTCTAAGTACAAGTAGTCCTGTGAAATTCTGACTGTGCTTCTTCTAAGTACTTAACTCATAGAAGGAAATTACTGTCTCACAAAAGTTATGGTTTTTTTCTCTTTCTCCTTTTCTCATAAGGTTTCAGGATGCCATGGGAGGAGTTCCTGCCTGGGCTGATCTAGAAAACAGGAAGAAATCCAAAAGGACTTCAAGTGATAGTAAATATGCCCAATGCTATTCTGATAAGAGTTTCTGTGATTCTCTATTCAGCTTGCTAGAAGATAATTACTTTTGATGTCCTCTCAGTTTCAGTATTGTGATAATATGCTGGCTATGTCAGCTTTGTTCTTTCAGTGTGCTTTAATTTAATTCATTTCAGTGAGGAATGTGTTGATGTTGCTGTGGGTGTTTGTGCAATTAGCTGATTCCACGTGCTTTGGTTTAATGAGGTGACAGTGATGAAGATGATGATCTGCTACGCAGGACTGGCAATTTCATAACGAGCTCAGAGTCTCTGCCAAGAGGGATTTTGAAGGTAAAGACAAACCTTATCCTTCCACTTCAGTTGGATTAAGTGCACACTTTGACTCTTGTGGTGTATAAAATTAATAATTCTTTGTTTCTGCAACTAGAAGCAAATTGAACAGTTCACATGAAAGCATGAAACAATAAACTGAGGTGTGTTGTTTGCCATAAGAATTTTCTGCACTCTAAGTAGCATCTTGTAGTAGGATTTTAATTTCTGCAGGAGAATGGAATTCTCCCACAACTTTGAAGTGACTGATAGGATCTTTAAGAAGACCCCCTTAAATGAGTATTTCTCACACTGTCTCCTGCAGCTATCTCAGATGAGTCAAAATGCAGCTGGTTTTACACTCAGTTTTAATGCACTTAGAAAGGTTGGTGAATTCAGCCTGTTTGTATTGGAGCAGCTCCCTGAACGGGCTGTGGTGCTCTCTGACATCACACTGCCCAGAACTTCATCACAGGGCTTGAGGTCTTGTAAGCATAAAGAGTAAATGGCTTTTTATTCAGCATGGGTGACTGTTGGTGTTTTTTATACCTGTCTGATCTGTGTTGTAGATGAGCACCTGCCCTCCTGCAAACCAGGAACGTTTTGCCAATGGGAAACTGGTGACAGTGCAGTTTCATCCTTCAGCTCAGGTGGTGATGACAGCTGGGCACGATCGCTCCGTGTCCCTCTTCCAGGTGAGGAACTTCAGTTTGTACCTGCTGATGGTCACTAACGTAGAACCTTTTGTTTGAGTGTAGATGAAATAGCCTGGAATGGTGGACTTTGTTTTCTCTCTTCCTCTGCACACCGTCAGGGGTTACACAATGTCTGTGGTTACAATGGGAATTCCTCGGTTAAAGGCATCTTGGAAGGAATTTCCACCAGTGACTTCACACCAAGCACGTGCAGAGTACTGGCAAACTCTTTGTCTCAGAGTTTTTAGGTGAAGATTTGTGTTTAAAAACATTTGGTTTGAAGGTTTGCAAGTGACAAGTACTAACGAGTTTTTTTTTGTTCCTAAGTTGTTTGGAGAGTCTGTAGTGGGGGGAGCAGCCCACATAGCTTTGAGAGTGTAAAATTGCTGTGAAATCATGTTGGGGATGGAGAGGCTGTGCTGCAGGAAGATGATGTTCATCCTGAGACACTGCCAGGCTCCTCTGAAAACTAAGGATCCTAATTTTATTTAGGAATTCTTAGCATGGCCCAGGGTCACTGGAATGGTCAGACAAATGGAATGTGATAGTTTCACAGAGCTGCAAGAAAACTCAAATCAAAGCAGATGTTTCCATTTAGAAAAAGCACAGTACAAGTGATTATTTGAACAAAACATGGGCAAGAGGTGTAAGGTCTATCAAAGAGGCAGAGATACATGAGGTAAGCAGCTAAGAACCAGATCATTTGTAGGAGAGAGGGAGAGTTTAAGGCTTCACAGTGGTGTACCTCTTACTACTTCAGTATCAGCTGAGAAATTGATACGATTTTTCTCTGTAAAAGTATTCGATATATTCCTCAATCTGACAACCTGGTTTGTTACTTTCTTTTTTAAGGTGGACGGTATAAGGAACCCCAAAATACAGAGCATCTATTTAGAGAGTTTTCCAATTTATAAGGCTCGTTTCAGTATGGATGGAGAACAAGTTATAGCCACTGGGACTCACCACAGGATGTTCTTTGTGTATGACATGATGGCTGGGAGTATCATCCCTGTCCCAAAAGTACGAGGTATGTTTTGCACCTCTCAGTATCTGGGCACAGTTGAAGCTGTCCCAAATAGAGATGGCACATGAATTTGCTTTAAAACGAAGTGCAGTGGCTTGTTGGAGGTTTTATTTTTAACTTATCTTCAAGGCAATAAAATACCTTTAATGTTAATTGTCTGGGATATTAATTATCACACACGAGCAAGGTTGAGTTCAGGTTCTCTGTGACAGCATATTGCAGAAATGAAGAGCTGGAATCAGGTCTTATTCATATTCCTCCTACCTCTAAATATTGAGGCCAAAGAATAAATTGCACCAATTTCAAGTTTTAAATCTCTTTTTAAAGGTTTGGAGGAAAAATTCCTCAGAAACTTTGAACTCTCTCCAGATGGATCATTTATGCTGCTAATTGGAACTTCAGGCTACCTTCACTTGCTGTCCATGAAGGTACTTTCTCTGCATGGTTTGTGTAGCTTTGCTTCCTTGGTGCCTATTCCCTTTTGAATCTGCTTTTATCTCATCTGCAAGGCAATCTAACTTTCAGCTGAAGCCAAGGAATGACACATACTGTGACAGCCCTCAAAAATGTGCTGTGGAATCAACCCACTGCAGCTTTAGGGAATTATTTTGGACTCTCTGAGACTTTGTTTCACAGCTCCATGGGGCTGGTGAAACTCAGGGCAGTTCTGTGGGGTTTTCAGCTTGAAGAAGTTGTGTGTCAGTGCTGTATTTCAGCAAGAGGAATAGAAACAGCATGGGAACAGGCACCTGGGGGTGGAAGAAATACAGGGCTGCTTTTTTGGGAGTCATGCTAGTGCCTGCTGCTGTACTCCGTTCATGAATCATGCCAAACACTGATTCATAATGCATAGAGCAATCTTTCAGCTGAATTTTAAAATGCCTTATGATGGCAGGTGGATTTGTTTTAAACTTTCATAAGGAAAAATACTTTTAAAGGAGAAAGGTCAGTTTTATATAACTCAGGCCCTTCAGTGAGGGAGCAAACAAGTGTTTGTTGATCCAGCTTCAGTTAGACTCAGGAGCTTGTGCTCTGCAGGCACTGAAAATGTTGGTGCTGTTCTCTGAATTTCAGGGTAGATAACTTAAGATTTTTGTGGGACAGGAAATAACTCTTCTGTAGATTTTTGGTAGAATCTCTGCCAGCATTGTTCTTCATCCTGCAGACAAAAGAACTGATCAGCACTATGAAGGTGAATGGAAGGTGCACTGCCTCTGCTTTCACCCCAGACAGCAGTAAAATATACAGCTATACAAGTGAGTATTGCAGCAGCTCTAGTAATAATTCCATTTAAATTGCATTTGTTCTTAGAGGTCACTTACAGTTTTAGAGAAATTATAAAAAAAATTTATTCTAGTATCTCTCCTAAAAATACAACCAAGTGATCAATCATTAAAGAATGGAATTAACTATTTTAGTGTATCTTTAATGGTTGGGTTTTTTTTAAATACCCTATATTTGATAGCTGTAAACTAGCTTCTAGTTGTCATCTAATTAAATTTTTTTAGCAAAATGTACTAACAAAGTGATGTGTATGTGTGTTTTCTCTAACATCTCTCACTCTGCAACCAGAGGAAGGCGAAGTTTTCATTTGGGATGTGAGAAGCAGAAAGTGTGTACACAAATTTGAAGATGAAGGTTGTTTGGAAGGAAAGTGCATTGCTATTTCAAAAAATAACCAGTATATGGCCTGTGGGTAAGTGACTGAACTTTGACAGCTGCTTCTGCTATAATTTTGAAGCTCTTCAGTGAACCTGTGGGTAGCTGCTGAGAGTGTAGGAGCATGGTTTGGCTCTAATAAGCTTAGAGTAGACATAAATAGATTATTATTCCCTATTTTATGGCAATCATTTACTTTTCTCTGTGTAAATATAAAATACCATAGTACACCTAAAACAATAGGAGTGATACTAGTATTGCTATTGGCATGTAAGGGTTCAGCAGTTAATTTTGAAATCACTCTGACTAAAATCACAAATTCTGTAACAGGAATGTTGATTCAAGGCCTTCTCCTTTTTCTAGTTCTCTTCCCTGTACTCTGAATTTGGCTTCTGCAAGGCAGCATGTTAGCCTTTCAAAAGGGGTCTCAACTCAAAGCCACAAGCTGAAACTGTTTCTCCAAATTTACTGAGATGCAGTTTCAGCCAGGGTCTGGATTATTTTATATGAGAATAGCAATAAATAGAGGACTACAATATGTATTTTCCTAGCTCACTGGAGAAGAGGATTTTAAAGTGAGCTTATGCTAAATTATTAAAAAAAAAAAACAAACCACCTTGGAAGTTATTTCAGAATATTTTGATACCAAGCTCTCCCTGCTTTCAATTCATCCTGTTAAGAGATGCCATCAAGGCTTCCCACAGTTGAGTCTCTTATTATATAAGGAAAAATCCAATCCAGCAAAAACTTAAACTCCTCCACTAAATACTGTTATAAGCTCCAAAGACAAATCAAGCTCCAAACAAAATATTATTGCACACTCCAGTAAATAGTTGGAAATTACATTTTCAGGTGAGTAGTGGCAATAGACAACAAGACAGTATATACTGGAATAATACTTTTCAGCATAATCTTTGTTCATTTTGTTCTTTAGTTCATCTTCTGGAGTTGTAAATTTATACACCACTGATGCCTGCCTCAAAGAAAACCGTCCTAAACCAGTTAAGGCCATAATGAACCTTGTTACTTCTGCCACCTGTGTGACTTTTAATCCCACCACAGAGATTTTGGCAGTGGCTTCCCGTGACGCTGATGAGGCTGTCAAATTGGTATGTTCAGCTGCTTTATTGCAACATTTCTTTCCTATTGCTAGAAATATTGCTAGTGACATAAAAAAAAATTATATTAAGCAGATAAGATACTGCAAAAGGTGCTGGACCAACCAGATCAGGACATGGCCAAGACACTCTGCATTTACAAGAGTATAATTTTATTTTCTTTAGTAAAGTTACTCTGCAAAATAACATTTTGTAGTTTAGTTTACCTTTTTTACCTTTTTAAAATGCCCTCTAAAATGTCTGGAAGTGCTTGAGGCCAGGTTGGACAGGGCTTGGAGCAACCTGGTCTAGTGGAAGGTGTCCCAGCCCATGGCAGTGGGTTGGAACTTCACGAAAACTCTGAAGATTTCTTCTAACCTAACCAGTCTGATTCAATTTCAGAGCTGTAAGTATAGCTCAGCAACAAATGTGAGTTTTCAGTAGCTGGTAACTGTAACAATCTTATTATGGGTTTTCTTTTGCCAGCCTGGTCAGAATTCTGGCCAACAGTGGAACTGTTGAATTAATCTGAGGATTTATAGGCCTGAGAATTGCAATAATTGGTTCCATGATGTGTTCTCTGCTCCTTTTCTCCAGTAGAATTTTATATATAGAGTCATGTAGGGTAGGAATATAACTGAACATTTGAACTTAACACTGAGCTTCAATTATGGATTTGTAGTTTAATTTTATTTTTAGTGGTTTTTTTTCCCGAACCTTAAATTCTGACCTATTTCTCAATAGGTGCACCTTCCTTCATACACTGTATTCTCAAACTTCCCAGTGTTCAGAAGAAAACAGATTTATCTTACTCAGTCTATGGACTTCTCTCCCAGAAGTGGGTATTTCTCTGTAGCAAATAACAAAGGCAAAGCTTTGTTATTTAGGTAGGTACTAAGTTAATCCCAGGTAATATATGTTTATGTTCTGTAGGATGGAGCAGATGGCTGTTCCTGATCTGCATTACACCTGATGAATTACTGGGGTGTGGAGTTGGCTTTCCCTGCTGGAGAGCAGCCCTTATTGTTTGTCTGATTATGCAATACACCCTGTTTGCATACCTTTCGATTTTCCTCTCCTGTGGTCAGGGGTGAGGAGCAGGGCTGACTTTAAGCAGAAATATTTTTTTTTCAACTCACGATTTCATGGTGCTTGAAAAACTGCTTAACTTTAAGATGAGATTTCAAATTATTTCAAATTAGCTGAGGATACTGAATGACACTGCTGAAAAGCTATTGTTTCTTTGTGTTGTTCCCTCAGAATATTACTGAGAAGTTTTAAATCTCTCAATTTTTTTTTTCTTTAGGCTGAAACATTATTCATTCTTCTGAAAGAAGATACAGGAGAAAACGAACCAGTAACTGAGGTGAAAACAGCATTAGAACTGTTCACAACATTGGCTTGAGGAGCCTAAAAATTTTCATTTTGCTGCCTCCACTTCTTTACAGATGGCAGGAAGAATTTCTTAGCCCTGTGTGATCTGTCCTGCCTGGGTCACTCTTGGGCTGGAGTAGGACTGGCCTTGTCACTCTCAGCTTTTCTGAAAATGCAGCAAGTTGATAGTTCAACTAAGAACTGCTGTCAGCTGGGCTGAGCTGATTATATTTAAATCAAAGTCAGCAATGTTGATAAACAGCTGCAGGCTGGCAGGGACTTGGCTTGATCCTGTTCTGAAGTATTGTGGGCCCACAGAAGTCTGCATGATTTCAAATTCCTATTACAGGAATTACTGAAGTTTGAAGCATAGTTTGTGTGCAGATATGAGTTTATTGTGCACTTAAATGTCTTCTTGGGAAACTGGGAAAACGTGTAGCCTTGACAATAATACACAAGGATTGACAAAAACTGTGTTAATGAGGAGAGGCTGAACTTGTTTAGACTGGAAGCAGCTCTGACTGCTGCATGTTGAGCTTGCATAGAATTTTGTGATGGCTTAGTGTTTGGAAAATGCTAACAAAATTATCTCTACTGGTCTTTCCCCAGGTTTTGTAATCTGCAGATAAAGCGATGCTGGCAAAATCAAAGCTTTTTTTTTCAATTATTATTTTTTTTTATTTTATATGGAAGCCTCAAAATACTAATAGAATATATGTATTTTTAAATTTGTTTGTTTTAAATAAATGTACCTGGTAAGTTTCCAGGCAACTTAGTTCAACTTATTCAATGCTTCGTGTAAGCTCTCAAGTAAGATTTTATTGCTTGGCACTCAAGCTTGTGTCTTCCAGAGGTGCTTGAATGTCTTAATTATTACAAGAATGTGAAATATTCCAGTGCTGAAACAGAAATTTTGTAGAAAATGGCCTCTGCTCCAAGCATTTGGCAGGAGCTTTTCCATCAGCCTGGTTCACTCGAGGCTGGGTTGAGAGCAGCATTTTGCTGCCTGGAGGAGCCCAGTCCCCTGAGACCCTGTTGATGTTGGCGTTGCAGTTCAGCCCAACTCCCTCACTGCAGCTTCAAGGTGCCTGAAACCAAGAGGTGAAAAAAACCCACCCCATTTATGCTTTCCTGCCTCCTGTGTCACAGAAACAACTGCATCTAACATGAGTTTAATTCTTAAGGAAGACCCCAGTCTTATCTTTCTGTGAAAGCAAAGAATCCTGAGTATCACATGATTTTTAAATTAGTGGTGGAATTGTAATACCCTCAGGGTCCCCAAGCAGGGACTAGGGTAGGGTCTGCTGCTGCTGCTTCATCTGCTGCCAAATCCTGCACCTCTTCTCTCTTCCTGAAGTGGTTACCTTGTTCTGCTTAAATTCATGAAAAAAAGGTTGATTAGGGACCTGCTACAGTAAAACCCTGATTTGAGAATAAATTGTGGCTCATGTCTGACCTCTTCCCACGATGGAATTTTTGGGAGGTAACAGCACCAGTCAAGGTGCTCCATTAACCAGCACTGAAGTCATGAAGGCTTCAGTGAAAGTGGCCTCCCAGAAGATGTACTCTGAACATGAGGAAAAATGTAATTGTATAACCATGTTTGACTATAGATTTTGACTATAAGAGCCTATTGGTGAATTCTTGTCATGCTATTTTTAAAAATAAAATACCCTGCATTCAGATACATTAGGTTTTTGAAGTGTTTTTGCCAGTGATACATTGCAAGATGAGAACTTGAATTCACAAATCTTGGAAAAAGCAGAGTACGCTCTGGAGGTGTTAAATTGAGTACAGTGTTTAATCTAAGCCTAAACTGAAGACCCGAGGATGGAAGAGTAAAATTAAAACATAAGCACACTGTTGAGATAATGTTCACTCTCATTTCCTCCACTCAGCTTCCCCAATCTCCAGCTGTCTATTTCCCAGACAGAATGAAAGTGTTGGTCATACTCCTGATCCTACTGAAAGGATTTGTGTTTAAAAAAAACACAATTTTTTTTTTTTTTTACATGAAGCAAGCAGAGAATGCTATGATCAGAACCAGAGAGACCCTGCATGTAGCCAGGAGGAGGAGAGGGACAAACAGCTTTACTAGAGTGTGTTTACAGACTTTGGAGGCAGAAACAGCTGTAAGAAGTGACACTAAGGGGAAATTTGAGTTGTAATTCAAGAGTACTTCAGCTGTCATCCTCTAGAAAAACAGGATTGCTCCCATTTCAAGTTCATTTCATTAAAGGGTGACCTTGAAGTCCCAGGACAACCCCACCTCCATTCCCTAGGTAACCTGTCAACAAAAACATCAGTCTTACAGAAGAATGATCCTTGATCTTCAAACGGAGTCACACCCAGGTTAATCCCCAGACATTTAAGTCTTCGTTTCAGTTTAATTCTTCAAAGTTACTTCCTTAAGGAGCTGATCAAAGTTCACCTTTCTTCTATAGACTGGAGGAGGCAATCATTCTTACCTGACAATAGGTGAAATCTAGCTCTAGCTCTAAAACAGGGCATATTTTGTGGGCATTGTACTGGATCTCTGCTTATCTTAAAACTCTCATTGACATTGAAACTCCATTTGCACCTCATTGTCTACATCACCAACACAGAGCCCTGGTATAGCAGATGAGATTTGACCTCCAAGCAGCAAAGTGAGTTTTAGGCAAAGACACACCACTTTTAAACTTCAGGATCTGATTCTTCTCTTCATTTTCCTTCCCTTCTGCCACTGGAAATTTCTCTGGCAAGAAGAAAAATACCTGTCTGATATCAGTGCTCCTCTTTGCTGACTAAGGCAGGTAAGCAGAGCTCTGTTATTTCTTTCTCTTCTGAGCAAGTGGTGAATGTGGTGCTGCTGTTGGGGTGGAAAGGAACCGATCTTTTCCTTTCATCCCAGCTGTGCACACAGGGATCAGCAAGGTCTTCCCATCCTCCAGGTCTCCTCAGGTGCAGGTGGCAAGAACTGGGGGCATCAGCAGCACAGCTGTTCCCAGAAGGGCTCAGAGAGGAACTTAAAGTTATGGGGAATGGTCATTTGGGGGAAAAGTTGAGATATGGACTGGCCCTCTGAGTCTGATGTTTGTTTCCCAATGACTGTTCTGCTGCTGTCCAGGGGAGCAGGAGAGAATTCCCCCTCTGGAAAGGACAGGTAGGTCCAGGGTACCCCCTTAGGGAAGGACCTTGAGGCAAAGTAGGACTAATGATAATGCTGGAACTTCCTTCTCAGTAAGGGAGGCTGGTTCCAAGTATGACTGCTTGGAACTCTTTCCTGTTGGAAGATGAAACTCTGGGAAACTGCCTTGATTTTATGGCAACTCAGGATGACGATATCTCCCAGAGCACCCATGGAGCAGTTGCTCATACAGAAATGTTATTAAGCTTAAATTTTCCTGATTAGTACCTCGAGTGATTGAGGTTACCAATTCATAAGCAGCAAACCTCAGGTCATCATGGCACTGTGTTTGTTTACCCATTAAAATAGTTCATCTCATAATTCCACAGTGTTCAGGGATCTTTGTGGATCTGACAGGTGTTGCAGAGTCAGTGTCAAACTCCATTTCCTCCCCTCTGCTATAGCACTGATTCTTGCCCTTAGTTGCTCTCTATCCCCATGTGTCTGTTGAGCAGGGCTAAATGTGAACCTTAGAGGGATGGAGAAATTCTGCCTTTGTTTTTTTATTGTTGTGTTGAGTTTTTTAGACCTATGTTCCCATGGCAGGGCTGATTGAGAGGGCTTTAAATTAGGTTTAAAGGGATAAGGGGATGAAACTAGGCTCTCCAGAAAGCCCAAGGGTGGTAAGGCAGAGTCGAGTGAAACCTGCAGCCCAGCTGAAGTGCATGTACACTAGTGCATGCAGCATGGGTAACAAACAGGAGGAGCTGGAAGTCACTGTGCAGAGGGAAAGCTGTAGTCTCCATCATGGAAATGTGGTGGGATGACTCTCATGACTGGAGAATTGCAATAGATGGCTACAAGCTCTTCAGAAGAGACAGATGATGAAGAGGTGGAGGGGTGGCTCTCGACACCATGGAAATTGAGATTAATGATTATAAAGTCGAGTTCCTATGGGTAAGAATCAGGGGGAAGGCTAACAGCCTGGTGGGGGTCTGTTACAGACCACCCAGCCAGGATGAAGGTGGATGTATTAATCTATAAGCGGCTGAAGGATGTTTCAGGATCACCATCCCCTGGCTCCTGTGGGAGACTTTAACCTGCAAGATGTCTGCAGGGAACTTAACACAGCAGAGAAGTGGCAGTCCAGGAGGTTCTTAGAGTGTATGGAGAACTTCTTGTCACAGCTGTGATCAGTGTTGGTCCCAGTCCTGTTCAATATCTTATTGATGATCTAGACTGGGGGATCGAGTCTGCCATTAGCAGATTTACAGATCACACCAAGCTGTGTGGGAGCATTGATCTGCTGGAGGGTAGGAAGGCTCAGCAGAGGAATGTGGACAGGCTGGATAGATGGGCTAAATCAAACAATATGAGGTTCAACAAGACCAAGTGCCAGGTCCTGCACTTCAGCCACAACTCCTGCAGGCTGGGGACAGAGTGGCTGGAAAGCAGCCAGGCAGAAAGGGACCTGGGGGGACTGGTCCAGAGCTGATTGAACATGAGCCAGCAGTGTGCCCACATGGCCAAAAAGGTCAATGGCATCCTGGCCTGGATCAGGAACAGTGTGGGCAGCAGGAACAGGGAAGTGATTCTTCCCCTGTACTTGGCACTGGTGAGGCCACACCTTGAGTTCTGTGTCCAGTTCTGGGCTCCTCAATTTAGAAAGAATGTTGAGATGTTCAAGCTTGTCCAGAGAAGGGCAATAAGGCTTGTGAAGGGTCTGAAACAAGTCCTGTGAGGAGCAGCTGAGAGAGCTGGGGTTGTTTTGCCTGTAGAAGAGGCTCAGGGGAGAACTCATCACACTCTACAACTACTGTAGTCAGGTGAGGTTCGGTCTCTTTTCCCAGGCAACCAGCCTGTGACTCTGTGATTCCAACCCAAATTTTAAACTGGTGTGTTAAGGCGTCCATTAAATTTCACAGCAGGAAGTAGGGACTGGGTTGAATTTTCTCTTGCATTTCCTGTCACAGCTTCTGGGGAGAATGCTAGATTGAAATTCCTAGAAGCTGCAAGTGTAATTGAGATCTCCAGAAAGGCACAAGTTTTCTTGATTCCTGATCTCAGCTGTTCAAGATTTGGCACCTTCAGGAGTCACATCTGGTGACAAGTGCCAGGAGAGAGATCCAAAGGGGTCGGGACAGGATTTCCCTTCTTTTCTCACTTCCCTTCTGTGCCTTTTCCAGGTCAGCTGCAGGATCATCCCTCCCCTTGGACTGCAGGATGGAGCAGAGGAAATGGCTGCTGTTGGCTCTGCCACTGCTTCTGGCTATCCCTTTCTCAGGTAATGCTTCCATTAGCTGTTCTGCTCGTTTCTGGGGGATTCCAGCCTGCAGATGATCAGAAGTCCTGGAGCTGAGGGTCTTGGTCTCCTGAGCAGCCCTGATTTGAACTCCACAAGGGCCAGAGCTGCCCTGCCCCTCTGGTCTTGGGGATTCCAGCTGTTTGAAGTCAGAGGTTCTCTCCCCTGGTGAAGCCAGGGAAGACCTAAGGCAAGACAGCTGTGCCCTGTCCAGCTCTGCCCCAGTGCCAGGAGCATTTCCCTGTCTGCATGGGCAGTTGGCATTGTCACAGCCACCTTGCTGCTGGTGACACAGATTGCAAAAGGGCAAGGCCAGCTGGGGAGCTGCATGAAATGGCTCTGGACATGCTTTTGTGCATTTATTTTTTTCCTTTTCCCCAAAATAATCCCATCTTGTACAACTTATCTCATCCTGTTTTCTCCCTCTAATCTATTACTTTCAGTTGTTCCCTACTGCTACTCCTAGACCTGTTTCTTTCATACCAGTACATTTTCTGATTGATTTCAGCCAGGTGCTCACTCACAGACAATTTTGAGCTCACCTCTCCTGAGAATGTAGTTGGAATTGTTGGTCATGAAACAATCCTCCCTTGCACCATCTCTTCCACAAAGGCACTGGACAGTCCTGAACTGCAGTGGAAAAAAAATCACAGACAGGCACAGAGAGGACATCTACACATACAGGCAGTTTGGAGGTGAACCAATGCAGAAATACCATGGATGAACATCAGTGCCAAGAGATGGATTTGACACTGGGAATGTCTCCCTGACACTGGAGAACATCCAGCCAGCAGATGAAGGAATGTATAGTTGCGCTGTGATATCCAGGGACCAGATTGTTGATACGCCTACCAAGCTCAGCATTGCAGGTTGGAGACTTTCTGGGCTGGGTAGGGAAGGAGGGAAGCTCTTACAGAGGGAAAAGAGCTCTCTAAAATGTCACTGTTCCTCAGATGATGCCCCTCATATGACCCAACACATCCTCTCCCCACTCCCAGCATGGGCCACCTGTCAAGATGTTCTGCAACCTCCATGCCCAGCCCGAGCCCTGTTCTGACCCACATGGGGTGGAGAGCTGTAATAACCCCTGGTGGGGAGGCGTGAGGCCACCTGACAGACATCCAAGTGCTCAGCATCCCTGCTGTGGGACTGATGGGAATGAAGTCCTTCATCTTGTGGCTTCTCAGCTGGGGTAAGGGCTAAGGAGATGTTCTGTGCTGCCAGTTCCCCCCAGCTGGACAGTCAGCATCATTTGTGTGTAGATATTGATAACATCAGATGGAGCTGATCAACCTTGATTCACTGATGAAGAAGAGCATAAAATGATGGAATCGGGGAATCTTAGAATCAGGCAATGGCATGAGTGGGAAAGGACCTTAAAGAATTTCTCATTTGAACTTCCCAGCCATGGGCAGGAACAAATGCTGACCAACCTGGCCTTGAACCCTTCCAGGGATGGGCCATCCACAGCTGCTCTGGGCAAGCTGTGCCAGTGCCTCACTCTTAGTCAAGAATTTCTTCCTAGGATCAAATCTAAATCCTCTCATCCAAAGGGGATTAGAGATGTTTTTGGGAGAGGAGAGAGAAAAAGCTTCAAGACAGCACCCATTTCCTACTATTACACAGGACAAATTCCTATGAAATCCAGCTTTGACCAGGAGTATGATGCTGAAATGTGTGTGGTGCATCCCACCTCATCACACTGGTGAAGCTTTGGTGCAGTCCAGTGACCATCTGTGCCCACCTGTAGTTCCAGCATGGAATGAGGAGGTGCTTGGGCTTTACTGTGCTGTGTCCCTCTTTACCAATCCTCAAAAGTGGATAGGGGTCCTACAGAGTCATTCCAAAAGAGGAATACAAGCCACACACCTTCTCCCCACCTGCTCCATGAAATAGTGGGGAGCTGAGAAGCAAATCCATCCCACGCCATAGCTCTTTCTAAGTCAAAGGAAATTTGGCATTTATGGCAGATGGAGTGCGGGATGACAGAAAGACCAATGTAAAGGTTGTGTGGAGGACTGACAGAAACTCTGGGTTAAGAAAGAGCTGTGAATCAAAGGAAGAGCTGCTTTCAAGAAAACAAACTTCTCCCACTAACAAATTCTCCTGCCTTTAACGTACTGGTGAAGTGTCCATTGAAATTCAGGGCCCCCAAAGGCAAGGGCTCAAACTTGGCTGCAGATCACACAGATGGTTTCCTGAACCTGTTGTCCAGTGGGTTACTGAGGATGGGCAGGGGCTCTCTGCAGACACTGAAAGTAACCAGGACAGTGAGAAGTTCTTCAGTGTGTGTAGTCGAGTCACAGTTACAGGAGAGCAAGTGAGAAAATTCACCTGTCAAATCCTGAACCCCCTGGTGCAGGTGGAGAAGAAAACTACTGTGAGCATCTCAGGTGGGTTCCATTGTCCCCAGAAGTCTTTGCTGGAGGCTCACTGTCTCAGGAGCTCTGTGAGGCCCTTTCCAGTGCCAGGGAAGGCCACAGCTCTCCAGTCCAGCCAGACCCATCCCAGAGCACCACGGGGCACTGCAGGCAGGACAGGCTGCAGTGTGAAATGAGCAGGATCCCTCTTGCCCCTAGGGATGTGCACATCTTGAGGGAAGGCAGGCTCTGATTACCTGTACAAGACTGTGACTACTTCTCCATTTATCTCCACAAAAATCTCTTTGAGTGGGTGCTTAAGTTTAAGGGTAAGATTGAACATTGCCAGATGACACTCAGATTTTTTTTTTTCCCAAAGGTTCTGTTTTTCCAGGTGCATCTCAGTGGGTCTCTGCCTCCTGGATACAACTCTCTTTATTCCTTCTCACATTGGCTGCTGGTTCTGTTCTGATATTTCAAGGTAAGGCCTCTTGGTTCACAGGACTCATGTTATTAGAAGTGAGGCTGCAGTATGTAATTTCTCAGCCTCTTCTAAGACTACTCTCTTACAAATAGGATGAAATACCATGTAGTGTACTTCTGGGTCACAGATGCATTAGCTTCCACTCAGCTCAAATTCCGAGTTGTCCTGCAGGTAGAATTTTGCCATCTGTCATCCAGAGGCAGAAGGGAGATGCCTCCACATGCAGTTGAGAGCTTGGGTGGACCATGGTATCTACAGGCAAGAGGAGGAAGGAGGATGGGATTTGGGTACTTTTCCTGGGGTGAATTAGAAGAGTCCCTTCCTCTGCCTCCATTGGTCTCGTTCTCCCCAGTGCTTCCAGTGGAGCTCATTCATCAGATCTGGATCTTTTTTCCTAGAAGTGTCAGTGGTGCCTCCCACCTTGGCAAAAGCCTGTCCAGAGATCTCTGCCTCTGCAGCCATGGCTGGGGAGAGGTCTCATTTACCTAGTCCAGTGCCCACAGAATGGGGGACCATCAGAATGTGAAGTCCCCATCTTTGTTTTTCAGGGCTGAGTTCTTTTCCAAAGCTGCTGAATTAGAAAGGATTATCTGAGGAAAGAGGAGTCTGGAGAGTATAAATTAGAAATAGGCAGGACATGAGGAAACTGAATTGAATTTCTTGTGCCCTCCCTGCATAAAGAAAGAAAAAGGAAAAAAAACCCAGATAAGCCGGGTCATTCGTCACCAGGCCTTTATAATTTTGGAAGCAAACTCTGCTCCACAATCAAAGTGACTCGTGATTTAGTCCTTAAAGTGTGTGCTTGTGCAGAACTTCCTTGGGAACAGCTCTTATGTCCCATGCCAGTGGAACACCTTTGATTACTGAAGATGGCAACTGGAGGTGGTCAAGGTCCCTCTTCTCTCCCTTGTCCTTGAAGGCAGTGAAAAAACAGCATCTTCCTGGTCTTTTCTAGGAGGAAAGGCCTATGTCACTACTGGAACAAGACCTTGCCTCAGGGGAGGAAAAATCATTATCTCTGTGACACCAGTCTTTTTTCACAGGAAGGAGAGTGGACTCCCTGGAAACTGTTTGGTTGAAGAAACACCAGCACCTCTACGAAAAAATTCAGACTCTGCAGGAAGCTTTTCAGAATGAGCAGGAGTCGACACGGCGTGATATTGAGCTCCTCAGAACAGACCTGGAGAATGAACTAGGTGAGCAGGGCCATTCCCCAGCAGGCCTCCTTCTCCCTGGAGGCAAAAGATGCTCTGGAGGCAGCACTAACCCAAATCCCTCACACTGTCCCGTGTGATTGCCCACCACAGCCCCTCAAAGCAGATGGAGAAGTACAATCTGTATGTAGGGAATAGCTTTTCTGATCAAGAATACTCAAAGAGAAAACTTGAAGAGGCTCTCTGGCAGTGAATTTAAATCAGGACACTGCTCTCTCTCCCTCAAGAAGTGAGTGTCTCAATGACATTGTTCTTTCTTTATAGGATTGACAATAGAGGCAAATACTACAAACACTCTGGAATCTATGTGGAAGAAGGACCTCCATGAAGTGTCCCAACAAGTCCAAACTCTGCAGAAAGATTTTAAAAGCACCCAGGTGTACACACAGCGTGACTTTCATATGATCAGAACACACCTGAAGGATGAACTAGGTGAGCAGGGCCATTCCCCAGCAGGCCTTCATCTCTCTGAAGGTCAGTCTGGCTCTACAGGTAAACTGATCTGTGAGTTAATCCTTTGCCTTTTATCAGAATGGGCAGAACTTCCTTGGTAGCAGCTTTTATGTCCCAGTCATGTGGAACACCTTTGATGCTGAGGTGGCAACTGGAGATGGCCAAGGTCCCTCTTTTCTCCATTGTTGTAGAAGGCAGTGAGAGAACATCTCCTCAGTCCTTTTTAAGAAGAAAGTTTTGTGTCATTACTGGGACAAGACCTCACCTCAAGGGAGAAAAATCATTTTCCCAGTGACACCAGTCTTTTTTTGCAGGAAAGACAGTGGAGGCAAATGTCACAGGGAATATAGCATACATATGGCAGAAGGACCTCCTGCATCTCTCCCAACAAATTCAAACTCTGAAGCAAACTTTCCAGAACATGAAGGTTGCCATACAGCGTGACCTTCAAATGACCAGAACATATCTGGAGAACAAACTAGGTGAGCAGAAGCATTTCCACTACAGGCCTTCATACCTCTGAAGGCAAAGGCTGCCCTACAGGCAAACTGTCCTGTGAATGTGTCCACCACACCTCCTCAAGGGGGATGGGGAATGACAGCCCTTACACAGGAAACAGTTTTTGTGCTCTGTGGCACCACACAATTCTCATGACAAAGAGTATTACCTCCCAAGAGTACTCTTTGGAGAGATAGAGTGGGACCATTCCCGCCCTCAATGCTTCCCAGGAGGCCCTGGGCAAGCCATGAGGAAGACCCACAGGGAGGGGGAGAAGCCTAAGAGATGCCTTGACAGGGATTTTATATCAGAGCTTTTGGGCATCGTCACTACCATGATTTTGTCCCAGTGAAAATGTTCTTTCTTCTCAGGAAGGAGAGTGGAGGAAAAAACAAGCACCTTAGAATCCAGGCTGGAGAAGGACCACCATGAAACCTCCAAACAAATTCAAACTCTGCAGGAAAACTTCCAGAACACATATGAGACCACACAGCGTGACCTTCAGTTGATCAGAATACACTTGGAGCATGAGCTAGGTAAACTAGGCCATTCCCCAGCAGGCTTTCATTTCTCTGAAGAGAAAAGCAGTTCTACAGGCAAACAGTCCTGTGAACTCATTGTCCACAGCTCCTCAAAGTGGATGAAGAAGGAGAGTCCTTACATGGCAAACCAGTTTTTGTGCTCCATGACACTGAAACACCTTCCAGTTGAAGAGCCCCTGAAGAGCCCCACCCCATGTTCACCTGCTCAGCTTGGGGGCATCTCCATGGCCAGTGCAAGAGCTGGGGGCAGGGGAGGGCACTGGCAGCATCCGGCACTCTCTGCCAAATGTCCTGGGATCTTTCCCTGGGCAGGCACAGGGCCCATGTCCAACCTCAGGGTCCACTGACCAAGGCTGAGGCCCAGTGGCCTGACCCCACAATGAGAGACAGCTGGGGGATGTCCCACCACACTTCCCTCATGACAAAGAGCATTGTTTCCCAGGGCCCACAGATGCTGTCTGGAGAGATG
>QUSF01000033.1:3007249-3154801 GCA_003676055.1 Chloebia gouldiae | reverse complement strand
TCACACACCCTGATGTACTGTTTTCTCTGGTAGTCTTTGATGAAATGAGAGTAGAACTGGTTAAGAGAACTGTGTGTGTGTGTTGGGGGGGAATAGGAGAGCATGGGCATGGCATGGGTGTCATGTAAGAAATATCCTCAATCCCACTTTGTTTGACTGTGCTGTCAGTGCCCCAGCAACACTAAGAGCCTTGTGTCTGACCATACTGTCAGTGTCAGAGTAGGGGAGCATGAGAGTGGCCTCATTGTCACTGAGGGGGGAGAGTTTTGCTTCATTGCCAGAGCAAGCCTTGACAAATCCAGTTACTTCCTGCTTTTCTCCTTTCCCACAGACCTCCCAGTCCTACGGTCCTACAAAGGTAAGCATAGGTGAGATGAGGGAGTACTCAAGAGCCTGAGTGCAGCTCTGGAAAACACACCCAGCCCCCTCAGACAGCTCTTTGGAGAAGAACACACTCAGGGAAGGGTGGTTGGATGATTTTCTTGCTGTTATGTGCTGCCCAAAGCCTGCCTGTGTTTGTCAGGAGCCCTCTCAGCTGCGGGGAGCAGGCACTGGCTTGCACTGGCCACTGCAGCTCCACTCCCACTTCTGATTTGGCTCTTGGGCCTCTCAGGAAAAGTGTCTGGAGCTGATCTTGCTCCACAACAGGAGCAGCTCCTTCCCTTTTCAATCAGAATTGAGCTGAAGTACCTCAGTTTGTGACATTGCACCTTGCTTGAGTTCTACCAGGGGTTCCTCCCATCCTCTGATGCATGTGGAAAGCTGAGGCAAGAAACATTCCCTTATCCTTGTGGCAGTGCAGACCACTCTTCCACTCAAATCCATGTGCAAGCAGTATCATACACTGGTGCTCTCTTGTTACTGAGGAAAAAAATGCTTAAAATTCAAAACCCCCCTTCACACTTTGGCAAGGAGTTAATCCAAACCTAATTCCAGCTGCTGCCAACTCCTGGTCCTTTTCCTCAGGCCCCCCCCACTCCAGCAATGCAGAGATGAAGGCAGAGGAAGCTGAGCACCACAGCCTCCTCCTTGGAGCTGCCTGCTGCAGTCCCAGGAGCCCTCCTGTGCCTTGAGGCATTTGGCGTGTGCTGGCTGCCACTCTGGCAGGAAGGGACATGGCAGGAGGGCAGGGAGAAGCTTGAGGTGACCTAAGACAAGAGTGCACCTGAGCATGGAGAGGGGGGAAGGGAAGGACAAATGAGAGAGGGATGAAGGAAGAGAAGGGAAAAGCTCAGAAAAGCAGAGCTTGTGTTTTCTGCTCATCATGGCCTGATTTGACTGTTGCAGGGGATGTCATCCTGGATGCTGACACGGCTCATCCCAGATTGGAAATCTCTGCGGATGGGAGGAGAGTGAAAGATACTGGAGTCATCAGATTCTTGCTCAGAAATGAGAAGAGATTTGATTCCCATCTGTTTGTGTTGGCAAAGGAAGGATACACTTCTGGGAAACACTACTGGGAAGTAAATGTTGGGACAAGAAGAAACTGGGCCTTGGGTATTGCCTGTGAATCTGTGACTCGCAAAGGGACTTTGACTCTGTGTCCTGAGAACGGCTTCTGGGTTATTGCATGTGTAGATGGGCAAGATTATTTGGCCTGCACAAATCCTTGGACCTGTCTGACTGTGACTGGCTCCTTGTCAAAGATTGGGATCTTCTTGGACATCCCAGCCGAGCGGGTTTCTTTTTACGATGCCTTTAGGGCAGTAGCTTTGTACACTTTAAGCATTGCTGATGGCAGCAGCCAGAAAGGCAAATTCTTTCCCTTCTTCTCTACAGGCCTTGCTGCTGCTGAGCCTGACACTGAGCCGCTGGAAATATTGCCATTTTCTGATGATGATGATTAGTTTACTCTGCATTTCAAAGGTCAATGCTGTGACTGAATCACATTGTAATCAGGCCACTGATTTGTGTCTTCTTAACAAAAGTATTGAAGGAGAGGGCAGATCTGTCATAGTGGTCAGCTTTCTAAATTATGCATCAGAATGAAAAGTGTTTTGAAGGAAATTTTATGTTGTCAAGGGAAATAAATTTTCTTTCATGGTTGTATGAGAAAAGCATTTCCTGTGGATTGTGAATTTTCCTGAAAAATTACTGTATTGGGATGGCTTTCTTGATCTCATACAATTTTTTTTTGTTTTGTTTTGTGTGTGGGGTGGTTGCTGAGTCTCCCCCTGCCCCCCAGTCCCTCAGACTTTGGGATCATTGGGATGGATGAGAGCCGGGCCAGGGTTTCCAGCGAGAACTGGCAGCAGAGTGAGGGGAGCTCCTTCCTTCTGGGCAGGCTTTTTGGCTGGCTGGGCCCCTGGTTTCTCTGACTAGAGATACTGTTGCTCTGTGGGTTTTGCCTGTTTCTTGTTGTTTCTTCCTCTGTTTTTTTTCTGGATCAATATTAGTGTTTCTCCTGGAAGTTGCCCTTAGGCATTCTGCAGATGCAGTCAGAGTCTCATGAGGTTCTTATTTCACCTCATAAAGTTTAGAACAATCGATTTCCTTTGGCATTGCATGTTTAAAGCCGAATAATATCCATTTTTGATATTTTCCCAGGAAATCCTTCCCTTCCCTGGTATTGGGGTTCCAAGGAGGAAAAGTGCTCTTCACCAGTTCCTGGTAGCCTGCCCTCTGTGTCTATACTGTTCACCTCCCCCCTAGCAGTCTGGAGTACCATCTCTTTTTCTGTAGAATCGACTAGATTATCTAGCAGAACCTGTATATCCAGTCAGTCTGGATCCTGAGAATGATTTCAAATAATTTAGGTAGTCTCTCCAGATCTTCTCTATAGAAAAGAGGTGAATCATCTCACCCACGCCTCAAGATCAATTGAAAGAGAAAGGTACTTTTAGCATTACCAGGCAATGAGAGACTTTCTGTTTACCCCAGGTTCACCCCAACACTGGCCACTCCTTTTGCAGTTTCAGATGGTTTTCCAAATAAAAGAATAAATTCACATAAGGCAATTAATTCCATTTCCCTCTCTCTCTCTGGCCACTTAGCCTGGTGGTTTAGCTGGCGTACTGGCCACCACTGATGGCAATATTGGATTAGTCTAGGTTTACTTGGTGGGTCTCCTCCTATCTGTTTCCAGTTTTTCAATATACATTTCAATGGAGAATTGAACTCTCCCACCTTAATTTTAGAAGAAACCGGCCCCATTTTCAATAATTGCAAATATACAAGCTATTATATCTGAAAGTTAAAACGGTATCTCTGGGTTTGTAATGGAAGGGGAGTAGGGAAGAGAAAGGAGACTGCCAAACTGGCAGTCATTAAAACTGACACAAGAGGGTGCTTCAAGTCCACAAATGAGATCTCAGCCACGCACACAAAACTAAAGCGACTCCAAAACCCCAGCAAACACTCAGTCATGCTCCAACACTCTCAGCAAATGAATTTTTAGATCACGGGTATCCCCATGCTGATATGCTGGAAAACTCAAATGAGCACAACACTCTCACATGAACACACTCGCAGCGTTCAAGAAAAATGCAAAGAATGCAAAGGAATTAACCAAACTTCATAACAAAAGCGGCTCCAGATGAGGCCAGGACTGGGTTTTAATTGTAAATGGAGACTGGTTTTTTTTCCTTAATTCCTCTGCTCAAGTCAAGATGGCTGCAGCCTCTGCTACGAGACAGTGGAACAATGATTTCTCTTTAAACTATAAGTTTAGCTTGATACAACGATTCCTGATACCTCCTGGGGATATCCTCTAATACCTTGTAGGGGACTTGAACCCCGGACAGGGAAAACTCAGACCCCCTGAAGTTGGCAACTCAAATCTCCCCACGATAAGCTTAGCCAGGGACTCAAATCCTGTTTGCAGGGATTCAAATTCCCTTTACTGGTAACTCTGTGTGAGGATTTGTATCCCTTGTCAATAATACCAAGAGAAATAATTTAAATGATGCCTTCACTTACCCCAGGGATCTTGCCTTGAGTCCCTGATAGTCAGAAGCTGAGGTTCTCCCTGAGAAGTCCTCAGAGCTGACTGGAGATCTGTTGACCACAGATTCATTGAAACTGTAGGCTGATCTTCTGGCTGGCTCTCCAATTTACTGTCACAAAATCTCCGTGTTTAAAAAAAGACTGGACACGGCACTGTCAGTTATTGTTCCCTGTCAATGAAGTGAATTCCAGTGATCTGAGGGGTAGGGCTGATAATTAGAGTCTGTGATGTACACAAGAGTAGAAAGACACCCAGCAGCTGGCAAAAAGAAGAAACTAGAAGAAACTGTCTAAGAGAATTTTTATCTGCAATGATTTCTGCAGGCTGCAAGACTCAAATGATAATTTGAAAAAAAGTGTTCAACTGCATGCATTCAGCATTGGACTTATTGCTAAAATAATTTATTAATGCTATATTGCTTCTCTGAACTTGGGATGTGGTAGTAAACAAGTGTCTCATTACAATTCACATAGAGCTGTGCAGTGTGTTCCATATTCTCCTTCCTCTCTCCAGAAAGAAGCTGAATGATACTTCTGGAACTTGCACTTAAAATTAGCCATAGTAACTCACTGATTTGTTTGAACATATCCTCCAGCAAATAGATCCTCCATCAAATCATGGCTTCACCTCAGAGAGATTAAACCCATGGAACAGGACTTCACTCAAATAGGTTTACTGCTCTAATACTGCCTTTGCCATATGCTGATTTCCCCCAGAGGGAGGAAGTCTGAGTACCATGCAAGATTTTCCAAATAGAATAATAAATGAGTGGGTGTTTGAGCTCTGAAAAGATGTGAAGCCCTGAAGCTGGTGTAGCTGATTTGGTATTTTACTTGCATAGAGTAACCCCAACATTTTCCAGCATGTTTTCAGCTTGGAAACCTGTGTGTGCTTATGCAAAACATTGCCAAGAACAAATGAAGGTGAAGCACATATGACAAATTAATGAACAGATGAGGCCTCTGCTATCCCACTTTCCCAGCTGTGGAGGGTTTTACTAACTTTTAAGTACAGTAATTAACATGTTTCTGCTGGAGGCACCTTACGAAGGGGAACCTGTGCCCAGACTCTCTTGCTTGATGTGGTCAGGGCTGTTGGTAGCCAAACCAGACACTCCTCACAAGGACACATTGCCCTGCTCCTGCCATAAAACAGCTTATTTATCCTGTGCAGATGCAAGGGGATGTTACTTGGATGCTTTTCTGTGCAAGGAGGCTGTAGAAGGACTGGCAAAGGGCTGTGGTCAAAGAGAAGATTAATGCTCCACCAGTGATGCACTTCAAGACTGCAGTTCAATGTGGAGAAGCTGGTCATGGAGAGGGGAAACCTCATTTATCTTCTACTGCTTATAGGTAGCTTGATTTCCAGCCACAGGGTCTCTCTGGGCATCAGTATTTCAGTTATATATTCAGTATTCACCTGTAAAAAGTGCAGACAGCTGATACCGAAGGCCTGGGGTGGTCCTGGATGTGTGTCCAGCCCCTGTTTAAGTAAAAGCAGCATGGCTTGTGGCTGCTCCAGCCTGATGCTTTAAGTAATCCCCAAATTCATAATTTTTCCTGCCCTTTCCCCAGTCAATCCTCTGGGAACCTCTTCTGTACTTTCATTCACTTGCAGAGAAGGCTGCAGGAAGTCTCAAGCTCAACCAACTCCCTTAATCTAAAAATATGAGGCACGTAATTGCTGTCACCACTTGTAACAGCCTTAAACCTGTGCAGAGTTAACCAGTGGCTTTAATGGGGCAGCTCTGTTTAGATTATGTTCCTGATACTTGTCATTGCTTCACTACTCACTTCATAGTTTTCCTGCACTTTGATACCAAATGATCCTTTGCTCTCAAGGACACAGAGAACATGTTTCTGTGAAGTATGTGATAATCTCACTTACAGACACAATTTGCTTTATGAGTGGCCATGCCACTTCCAGAGATCAGGCTAGTAAAGAGAACTAGAGGAGAAAATGTGCAAAAATTGAGCTTAGTAAATTTTTATGGTGACGAATTTATATATATTGTGATGAAAGGGAAGAGATTAATATACTCCAGCTAGTAGCATATACTTCATTAAGATTATTAGGCAAAATTACTTAAAACTTCAACAATATCAAGTGCTAGTCCCTGCCCAGAGTAGTATCACAGCACTTATAATCATCATTAATTGCCAGACCATATGCTTGCACGCATGTAGTAGAAGTGACATCACTCTAAAGAACTCAGATGTATATGTTTATTTATATGTCACTCAATTTCCTGAATAGTTGATGCACAGATGACTCTTTAACTAATTAAAGATGAAAATAAGGTTATTTATTGCAGCACGCTGGACACATGTGGAATCATTTCCAAATACATGTGCAAGGAGTTGCAGACTCCTGCTTTCTATTTATACAGAAAAGGTTTTGCATATCTAAGCAGTTTCTAAGGACACATAATTCATAATCATTACCTGCCCACTTTGTATTATAATCAGCTGAATATCCACTATGGCTGTGTGATTGTACTCCCTTAGTTGGGTCAGTGGGATTTTAAAATAAGGGAATGGGTGTATGGGAGGAAGAAAGCCATCTTCCTCATGGTGAACTCTTCACCTGTGGCCAGTTGGCCAGGACTTTTTGATTTGCTGGTTATAGTCCAAACCTCTCCTAAATGTCTGATTATTCTTAAGGCAAGGTATTTCTATGGTCTCTGCTCCTTCACAATTGCTACATCTATTCCTGTCACTGCTAGCTTCTCCTTCCTAATGTATTTGTTACTCTTTAACTAAGGTACTAGACTCTTGCCACCTATATTACTAACTTAGCTTCTTAACTAATTTAAAAATGTTAACTAAAATATGCAATCTTCTACTATCCCAATTATATTCCCATATAGCCTCCTGACTCATCTACATTTCTAAATTATCCTAAATATATTTCCACCTGACCCCTTGACTCATAGTTCCTGCTACAAGTGTTGAATTTGGTCACTCTGCATGCAGCCAGTTATCCTGGAGGTTCTATAGCTGGTGCCTCCACAGTATGCTCTGAGCTCTGATGTTTAGAATTTAGAGTGCAGCTCTTTCTGGCAATATTTTTGCTGATGTGGTTCCTCTAAAGCTAAAAGAGCACTGGATGGTTTATAAGCATGAAAAAAAGGCTTCCTGCTTTGTCAGAAGAAAGTTTTCCTTAGGTCTGCAAAGGAGCATTGTGATTTCAGGTGCAAATATCTGGGAAAACTTCAGCTGAAAAAAAAGCCCATGTCAAGATTTTAATAAAAAGAGCCTTCTGGTGCTCTTACTCAGAAGAAGCATATGCAGACTAGTTGGTGTGGGTAAGTGTTCTCTGTGCTGCGCTCTACTATCCCAGAGAACGAGATGTTCTTTCAGGTTGAAATCAAAATTCAAATACTTCATATGTTCTCCTTGTCTAATACCATGTGAAAACACACAGCTCTGATATAGGGCATTTTCTTCCCCTTTACCCTTTCTCTGCTCAGGCAGAAGTATTCTAATTCTAGTAAATCTTTACCCAACTGAATAAAACCATGATTTTTTTTTTTTTTTAATAAAGACAGGAAGGAAGTAGCTATTAGGCCTGTGACAGCATTTTGTTCTTATCTATAACTCCTGTGGGATTGGGCTGTTGAGGTTCCCTGGTCCAGCAGCCCCACCCAGGAGTGCTGCCTCTGCCATTCCTGATTCTCACAACTGCTGCAAAGAACTCATTTGCAGGGCTAAAGCCTTTTCAGCACGATAAATTCTATCTCCTCCCCCCCACCCCCTGCCACAACATTATTTTCCAGTCTCACTGTTTCCTTTTTAATATAACTAAGCCAAGTGAGATAAAGCAAGGAATAGGTTTCTGCACTCCAGGTAAAATTTACAGCTTTTGAAAAGCTCCTATGGCTCAGGATGTTAATTGTAACTTGGGACTAGAGCTAGAAGTAGTAAATCTTTAATAACTTCATGTGCTGCTGCTTGGAAAGGGGGAAGGGTTGAACAATCTGTTCCCCTAAACACACCACTGTGATGTCCCTTGGTGCCAGTTTTGGTGATGGCACAAAACTTGGAATAAAAAAAACCAAAAACCTAATAGTAGTCCAAGGCACACATATATGAACAAGGGCTGTCTCCAGATTTTTCCATTGTTCAAGACAAATTTGATTTTTCATGGTGAAAAAGGTGGGAGGACAGGAGTCATGGATAATTCTAGGAAGGGGTGTGAGAGTTCAGCTGGGGAAGCTGGGGAAAGGACCCTGTTCAAGGACTGGTTCCATGGCTGGATTTCATCCTCTTCTGTTTTTCCTGGGGCTTATCTTGTTTGTATGTACAGAGACAAAAATCCATTTTTAATTTCTCCCTTGAATTCCTTTCCCCTGTATAATTTTACTGTGTATTTAAGGGGGCATCTGCAAATCCAGCCCCAGACCAGAACTCCTCTGCTGTTGGCAAGCACAAAGTGAAAACATGTTGTCTGCCCCAAAAAAGTTTGCAAGGTTATATTTTTGTAAAAGTAAATCCATTTTCCTCAACTTTGTTTTTCATTCTGAGGTGGTAAGTTAATATATTCTGCTGTTTAGTTGTGAGTTAGATGCTAGTCATTTGAAGAGTATGAAAGAGGGTAAAAAACACTGTAACAATCTTCTAAAAACTTAAAATAAGCAGGTTTCATGACATAGCAGAATAATTCAGAGAGCATCAAGTGATACATGGCAGAGGTAAGACATCTGATGAATGGCTTCAGTACAGGAGGCCAGATGATGTCAACATCATTTGCAAGTAATTTTTTTTTTGTACATGGCTGGCATAAAATCTACAGCAATCTAGCATTTCAACATGCTCCTTGGTACAAATGGACAGCAAAATCAGATGCTTAAATATTCAACCAGCAGCACTTCTACTGTACCTAATTAATTTATATAAAAGATCTATCTCCTGGAGAGAGAGAGAGAGCGTGAAAGCCACCATAAAGTTGGGATGTTGCTGAAAGAACTGATCTGCAATTTTTCTGATTTTCTAAGTGTGAGTTTTTTTCTGGGCTGGACACACCAAGGCAGGGCAGGTAATTCAAAACTGGCTCAGAAAGTAAGGCAAGGTATGGTGGAGTCCAAGTATTTGTCATTCTCTGAGACAAATACTGAGTTTCTAGTTCATGAACAGAAAATAATCACCTGATGGGTGCTTGTTCTAGTCTGCAAACTAAGCTGTTGGTCTCAGTTTGTTCTTTATAGACAGGTATGCTCCAAATCCAAAAATTGCCTACCAGATTTAGCACTAATTAATTGCAATGCTGTAGCATATAGGTAAAGCCTTATAAAATAAGAGCCTTGTTACCCTTGTAAAATCATGGCTCAGGCCTGGTACTTCAGCTAAGTATGGCTAACACCTGGCCTGACAAGTAACAGTGAGAAAGGAATGTGTAATGGTGAGAACCATCCTTGTACCCATGAAAAGGAATGTAAAGATCTTTAGGGAAGAAGGTTTGGTGAGCATACTCTAGCAACCACGAACCAATAAACTGGGTAGCAACAAGTTACTAACCAACTGGAATTAAACATGTTGCTTTTAGAAAACTGTATAAATATGAGCTGTGAAAAAAAAAGATGGGCTATTACTGCATGAAAAAGATGTCTTGTCTGTCTCTGCTGTGATGCAGTGCTGGCTGTCTTTGCCCAGAGATGTAAATGAGAGGGGGATACAGATGTTAAAATAAACATTTATCCTCAGATCTTGCTCCTTTTTGGTCCTTTATTGTACTTTCTTGTTGTGGTGTGTTTTTGTTATATTATTGTTTTCAATAGCTGGTTTTATATCCCCCCCCTTCCCCTGAGGTTTAATTCTGGCTGTCAGTCCTCCCTCATACCCACCCCTTTTTCCAGAGCTTTCCCTGTCATTTTTGTATCCTTCGGTGCCTCATTGGTTTAGTCAAACTGTTCCCCTCCCCTGTAACCCCCTATTGGTTTAAACATTGTAATCCCTGCCTTGTGTTCCTCCCCAGTTCCTTTTTTATTGGTTCCCAGCCCTAAACTCCACCCCTGTCCTGTCCCTTAAAACCCCCTGCCGTGCCTTTGTTTGTGCTCCTTGCCTCTGTTCTACATCCCAGTTGTGTGGATGTTTTGTTTTCCGAGTTTTGTTTTCACCCTTATGGTTTACTAAACAATCCTTGGGTAAATAAGCAAGGCCCGTCTCACATCCTGTGCTGACCCCTCAGTAACCGCCTGGGAGGCTCCGGGTGCCGGGGAGGTGCCGCGGCCCCATCGAGTGCACAGCGACACTTCCTCGTGTGCTTTGTTCTCAGTTGTGTCTGTGCACTGGGAAGATTAAGGAGTCAGGAATGTGGCCCTCTGGCTTTTGGAGAAATGATCTTTTGCAAGCAATCACTATTTTTATGAAGCTTTGATGGTAGCGATGTCCTGTTGGTGGTTTGGCATGAGGCAGGGTGAAGCCGCAGGTGGGGATGATTGAAGTTTTGTTTTGCAGAAGAACTTTGTGAAAGGGGGAAAAAGACCTCGTATCCCACCCCAAGCTTGTTTGCTATTCTGCTGCTAGGTACAAATGCCTTCCATGAAGAGATCTGCTGTTAGCAAATAACTGGGAGCCTTGGAATAGATTGTTGGGATTCAATGATAGACCCATATATTGGTACATCTCTAGTTCTCCTTGATCCTTATAAATCCACATTAATCACAGGCTGCCTTTTCAAGTTTTGCTTTCCTTATGTTGTCCCAAGTTTTAGGGAAATGTGGGGCTCTGTGGGCTTCAGGATTTGTATGAACTGTGATGCAGAACGGGATTTAGATGTTGGTGATGTGACTTGATCATGTCTAAGTGATGCGCTGTTGACTTAGTAAATGTTTGAAAGCAAGATATTTATGTAAATGTTAAAACTCTGCTGACTATTTGATTACTTGAATGAAGAGCCTGAGAGTTCAAATCTCTGTGTCTCTACATTTTTCTCTGGCTGCTAAATGATTTTTATTGTATTTCATTTTATTCAATAACCTTATCACAGACTTTAAATGAATTTATCTCTTGCTTTCCCTCCTCAGACAGAAGCTGGTGAGGTCTCAATTTTTCAAATAGGCTTCACTTACAGCTGCAGAAACCTTTGAAAACTGAGGCTGCTTTCCTTCCCCCACTTTCAGTTCCAGAGAGCAAATGGAATGCAGTTGTATGAGGAACACAGCCCAAAGCTTTTCAATTAAAAGTTCCTATTTCCAGAGCTGGCAAAAGTCTTTTGTCAGTGGAATAAGTACAGAGCAAAGCAATGGCTTTCCATTTTATTTGATCCAATAATCTGAGGTTCAGTCCCAAGCAATACCCTTGCTCTGCTTGTGTTGTGGTTCAGCATTGCACCATCTACTTCCAGCCTGCACGGAACTGGAACCAATAACACAGAATGGGAAAAAGCACATTACTGATTGTAATGTGGGGGATGTATCCTACCTTATATAGCTCTCTGAAATTACTAAAAATGAAGAAGCAGTGAAGCAGTGAGTTTTAATTTGGCACTTTTGGGTAAAATGTGGACTGTCTTTATTTTCTTTAGTCAGCTATAATTGTGTATCCATGTGTTTCTTTGCTGCTACTTGGAAAGAGTCATATTTTTACGGGAGCATAACCCATTTTCTCTTTATTGTAATTGTTTTGAAATAAGAAGTAATCATCCAGGACTGAACAACTTGCTCTACCAAAAATTTTGTTCTCAATCCCAGTAAATTGCTTTGAGAATTGAACAAAGCTCTGCTCAATCATGCAAGATATCCATTCCAAAGAACTCCAGGAAAGTAAACCTGCCTTAGCCCATTGAAATAATCTTTTTTACTTCTCAAAGATAAAACTGTAAGAGCATGATTCCAAATGCACAGGAATCTGCACTCAATGAAGAAATTAGTTTAATAAAACAGCTTCATGTTCCTCATCTAAATCCCATAACCTGACAAGTGTTTAACTTTTAATTTACTACTAATAGAGCAATTCTGCTCTGATAGAACCTTCCCTCTGTGGGGATTTGTGTTTTGCAGTTAGGAATGAAGCTGCTGAGCTCTTCTGGAGGGACCTGCATGGGAAGCAGAGTGGAAGGGATGGGGTGTAAAACAGGAGCCACTCACTTGTGCTTTTTATTGACAGTCTCTCTGTAGATGCTGCCTGTACCCCTGTGCTCCAGACAAAACCCCACAGGAACACTGTCCAGATAATGTCATTGCCTTCCTGCTTCACCCCATTTTTTTTTTTTGTGTGGTCTTTTTTTGCTTTTTTGTTTTGTTTTGTTTTTTCTTTTCCTGTAAGTACCAAGTAGATATTTGTATGGATGAGAAAATGTCGTTTGAAATCTCTCCTCTAATGTGCAAGCATATTACCTTTAAGATTGGAATTTCAATCTTTCAACTTTTTTTCTTTCTGCCTTCCCATGTCACTTGTTGGCTTTATTTGTTAGTTAAGTCAGAAATGGAGTGTACAAATTTCACACCATGTTCTTGTTCTGGTCACAGTGCAGCCACTGGCACATGTGCTTGCCCATCTTCTTAGGGAAGGAAAAAGGCAATAAAAGTTTTTATGGAATAAGAGAAGTGATATTGGTAATAGTTTTTGTTCACAGAAATGCAGCATTTCTCAGAGTTGTGTGAAGGTATCTGGTACTATATAATTTCTATTTGTAGCTATGGTAGTTTGGGAGTGACTGCTTGAAAGAAACCATCCACCTATTGAGTAAATAATATTTTACAGGTTAGTAAAGAATTCCTTTCCTATTTCTTTTAAAGATTATAAAATAGTGAGTATGACAGGAACAAAAAGACGTTTGAAACCATGGGGTTGTAACAAGTTAATAATGATAGAGCCTTGGAAAAGGGCAGTGCACCTGGGCATTTTCAGAACCTATGGAAGTACAATACAATCTGGAGGGAATAGCCTGCTCTGCAAGGCTATGTGTGTGTGTGGAGGGTATTTATGGCTGCCTCTTAACATATTTTTTTTGGCTACTGGATCTGAGTGCTGGCTACTGTAAAAAGTTCTTTGCTTTAGGTCAGTTGAAATAAAGTTTTAAGGAATAAAACAGCCCCCCATGTTGTTTTTCAGGGAATTTCTGAAGCACAGATTTGGCTCCTGGCTGTTCTACTGTTTTTTTTTATTTATTATTATTTTTTTCGGCGAGCAAGTTGAGTCTAATCTGAGTGTTATGGAGTATTTGTGCTACAGGAGGGAGATGCACTAATTGGGTGGGTTTGGTTCAGTGTTGAAGCTCCAAGTGTCATAAGGAAGATGAATACAGAGCAGCTGGGATTGCAGCCCAATGCTCTCACTGCTTGCAGAGGACATTTAGTAAAAGATGGGAAAAACTGTCAGGCTGAAGCTTTGTGTTTCTCCTCTGTGATCTTGGTATTGATTGCTGCTCTCCAGAGGGGCACTGAGTAAGGAGGAGGGAACCTGAGGTGTGTGTGTCCTCTGCTCAGCTTAGTGAGAGCAGGATGGCTCAGGGATGGGAGGCTGAGGGAGAGGCAGATCCTGAAGAGAGGAGGAAAGTGGTGTTTGTGTGTGTAAATATGTGTGATTCTTTCTATTTGCAATTTGCAACAGGTTTAGCTGTAGATTTTCCTCCCTCCTGTCTGTGGAGCAGGTAAAGGACTGCCTCAAGCACTAACACACTCCTGCTTTGGGTTTGGTGGGTTAGTTCTGATCTCAAGAGAAAGGTTTACCTGTTGTAGCGGGGTTGGGATTTTTTTCTTTTTTAAACAAAGAACTGGTCCCCCCCCCCCCCCCCAAAGAATTAAACCAATAAGTCTGTTCTTTGTGTGTGAGCCTTCAGTGAAATAATTAAGGTGGTTTTTGTTTTGAAAGCACTTACATATTGATCTGTGCTGGGAGACTGCAAATGCCATTCCCTGGCTGAAAGGGTTTGGTACCATTAGCAGATGTTTCTGCCTCTCCAGTCAGTTCTTTGGAAAAGGGGAGGCTGAATATCTCAGAATGAGGATTAAATAGGGAAAAATATCTTGTGGTATTACGCTACGGACAAGAAAGGGTGAGATGTGTGGGTGCTGTAATTTATTGCAAGAACTGGAATACTTGGAAGTTCTAGAGGACACAAGCACTGGGGTAGAACAGATCTCAGGAGAGGCAAAGAAGGAAGATAACAGGTATCTCTTATCTGCATTTGGCCCTGTTTATATAATGAGGCCTTAGGATGATTTAAACAAATACTCTATTCTTTCTGTATAGCACCTTCCAGCACCTGTTAAAATAGGAATTCTTAAAACAAAAATCTCTTGTGGGTGGGTAAGGTAGATGCTTTCAGAAAATCCTAGAACACAATAAAGGGATTGTGAGCGACCATGACACAGACTCAGATGGGCAGGGAATCCGAAGTGTTTATCCAAAGAAACGAGCTGGTTTTAGACACTTTTCCCAGGCCCAGTATTTCCTTACATGGTAATTCTCACATTGCCATGTCAGCAACACGTGTTCTAAATGTCCTATAGGGTGACCATGCACTGTCTGTCAGCTTCCAGCAGGTCCTGTCCTGCAGGGCTCTGCCACGTGGCACCTCCTCCTGCCAGGGTCCAGTGGAGACAAGTGTCTCTGTGCCACCATGTGTCCCTCTGTGCCACCATGTGTCCCTTTGTGCCACCATGTGCCTCTCTGTGCCACCATGTGCCTCTCTGTGCTACCATGTGTCCCTCTGTGCCACCATGTGTCCCTCTGTGCCACCATGTGCCTCTCTGTGCCACCATGTGTCTCTCTGTGCCACCATGTGTCCCTCTGTGCCACCATGTGTCCCTCTGTGCCACCATGTGTCTCTCTGTGCCACCATGTGTCCCTCTGTGCCACCATGTGCTCCTTTGTGCTGCCACGTCCTCCTTTGTGCTGCCATGTGCTCTCTCTATGCTGCCTGTGGTCTTTGTGCCACCACATGCTCCTCTGTGCCACCATGTGCCTCTGTGTGCCACCATGTGCTCCTTTGTGCTGCCATGGCCTCCTTTGTGCCACCATGTGCCTCTCTCTGCCACCATGTGTCCCTCTGTGCCACCATGTGCCTCTCTGTGCCACCATGTGCCTCTCTGTGCCACCATGTGTCCCTTTGTGCCACCATGTGCTCCTTTGTGCTGCCATGAGTTTCTGCAGGCACGTCCCACAGCCCACAGCTCAACTCCTTCCCATCTCTCCCAACAAGGGATCAGCAAACTTCAGGATCTAGAATGGTGCCTGATTTAGAGGGCAATTTGTAAGAGAGAAGTTGCTGTTGGGTTTGTGTGGGGTTTTTATTTTGTTTGTTTAATATTTTAACTCTTGTTTAGGAAGCCTTAAGGCTACCTTTCTGTTGAAACCTGTTTGGGAAATTTAAGACTGAATTATATTTGTCTCTTTAATGAGCATTCAAGAATTTGGGTGATTTCTCTCCCTCACAGTCCTTGCTGGGAATCTTTCCAAGCTCCTGCCTCTGGGTTTTGTGGTTGTTGGAATTACAAGGTACTCATATTTCATGCTGGAGTTGTGCTAAACTACACAATCAGTCTGAGAGCAAGGATCAAAATACTCCATTGGTGGCATGGATAAAATGATGTTTTGCATGCTAAACTTTATAACCATAGCAGAAAAGTCTCATTTGCCTTCAGATTTGTGGTGTCTCACTATATGAAATACCCTACGGTCATGGCAAGACTCTGTGGGTGGTAATTGTAATTTTTTTTTTTTTTGTGCTTATACGTCTATGCTGTGTAGCAGTGTGTGAATCCTAGCCAATACATTCTGTAATGTATGTATTAGAAGAGATGTATTTTTTTAAAGATACTTATCAAAAATAGTATTTGGTGTTTATTCAATCACGACACGGTAAATCCCACTTAAACCAACATATGTGCACTTTCCCAGGTGAGCTCAAATAAGGATAAAAGATTTTATTGCCAGAATCGCTGAATTCTTTTAGTGTAATTTTACTGAATTCTAATTACTGTAATGACTTGCTGCGTGACCTCAGCCGTATTTCATTAGTCACCAAATGAAGATTTAACGATCTCGTTGATGACAACCACCAGGGACAGTTTCCATGTGATCCTGGCTCCCCGTGGCCAGGGGATGGAGGCCCACAGCCCCACCTGTCCCGCTGTGGGTGCAGGGTAAGAGCTCCCCAAGAGAAGCCAACACAGGGAGGGAGCAAACCTCACCATCCAATTCTGCTTTGAGGAAGGGATGAAAGACAGGGAACACGCCAGAAGCAAAGGAGTATTGTCGTGGTTTGACACGGAAAAAGAATCTTCTCGGAAGGAAGAGGTCAATTTGGATATTGACACTTGGGGTGACCAGTTGAGGGTGGACACGCCTCTGAGAACACAGAGGGGTTAAAAGCAGAATTCCCAGAGGAACTCGCTCTCTTTGGTTCCGGTCAGGGTGCAGTGCACGACTCTCCCCTGCCCGGCCCGTTCTTTTCCTTTGTTATTAAGTTTGGGCCTGCTTTGCTCTGTTCTTGATCACATTTCACAGCATCCAACTGAGAGGTTGCATTTTCATGGGGGCGCTGGCATTGTGCCAGTGTCAAACCATGACAAGTGTGCTGTCTTTGACAGACAGGGGTAAGACAAGGGAAGAAGGGAGGTATACAGGGAGACTGACATGTGATTGACACACATTTTGATGGGGAAAACTGTGGTAAACAACTCAGGACTGAACCATTAGGGAAACCAAATGGGGTACATAGAATGAACAATTATAAACTTATAACAAGGAATATTGAAACATACTACAGAAGACCAAACCATAAAATAGCAGACTACCACATCCATGCTCTTGGGAAAGCAGCAGTCAGCTGCTGTCCTGCCGTGCTGAGGCTATGGAGCACCTGGGAGCTGCTCACCTTCATCCTTTCCCAATATTTAGGTGCACAGGCCTGGGGGTTTGGCTGAGCTGTTAACAAGGACACCACAACCTGTCTTTTTGTCAACCAGAGCTCTAAATTATCCCTTACAGCTCAAGGAATAGGCAAAAAGCTGCCTCTTCCATGATGGATTTGTTTGGAAGCAGTAAACATGGAGCAGGACAGTTTCCATGGCCACAAGATGGCAATCACAGAGCAAATATCCACTCTCTTTTTAAATTAGCCCTGGGCTCCTTCAGACAGCAAAGATCCCAGTAAAATATAAATGGTCTAGCAGGTAGAGAAAGGTGCTGTGTATATGTAAAATGTACATGTTCTTATTTGAATGGTATTTCTTCCCTAAACCCCACAAAATGCCCAGTGCAGTATGTAAATACACTGTTCACTGCTCCAGGCAATTGCTGGGATAACTTTTTCTGGTTTATCTTTATCACTTTAGGGCTGTGGCAAGTGGAAGGCAGCAGTATTATTTTAATATATGTATGATGATTCCAGCATACTGTAGTTACTATAAAGCTGTTTAATAGTAGCCTTTTTATTTCATCTCTTTTACCAGAAGCTGCAGAAATTATCTGGTTACTTTTATATTTCAGTCCTGAGGGCAAAAAAATAACTGTAAAAATTGGTTTGGAATGTTCCCTGTTAAACTATTTTCATGGGTCAGAGGCATGACATGAAATATTTCTACAGAGAAAATAACAAGTTCTGCAGTACGTCACTGCTACAGGCTCCATTTTCACATCCTGTAAAATAGCTCCTCTCCTTTCTCCCCATTTTTCTTACTGTGTGAATGGATATGGAAGTGTTATCAGAGTTGGCTGCAGTACTGTGTGCTGATTTTGATGGAGCTATTTCAGAAACAACAGTTAGTGTGAGCCTCTTCTGCAGGGATTCGAGCAGAGAGCCCACACAGTGTGATCACTGCATTAAAACACCTCTCCCTCTCCACCTGAATCTTCTTCTCTTAACCTACAGAGGTCAGGCACCACTTCATGTGAGGTGAGGGGAAGCTGAGGATGGGTTGCAGAGGATGATATCCTCTGGAGCAGAGATGCTGATCTGGGGTGGGCATCCTTTTGGGAGAGCTTGGCTGGAAATCCTGCCTGCAGCCACCAGACTTCATGTCTGTGCAATGTTTTTGGTGCCTGTGCTTGTGCCCATCTATTTGGAAGGCTCTGGTCAGGCCCACAGGGTTGTTTCCCCACCAGAAATGGTATTCAGTCTTTCCTAAGTGCCTTCTGCAGGGGTCAGTGGAGTTGTCTGATACTCAGTGGTTGCCCTGGGCCGTCTGCTGGTAGAAATGGTTGCAAAAGAAGTTTGTGAAAGCACAAAGGAACACAGGAACAGCAGGCTGTGCTTTCCCCTATCATCGGGGGAAGGATAGGAGAAGATAAAGTTGTGAGAAGGTAATTTGGGTCCAGATTGATTTCTAGATACAGGACTTGGTCCTGGTATAACTCTGAGTGTTTGGTAGCACAACAACCTAATACACTGGCAAGGGGGAGTTACTGGGTGACTTTTTCAACTTGGGGAATAGCCTGAGTAACCTGTGTTGCTACTAAACCTTAAAGCACCCTGTAGGCTGTGCAGTTTGTTGTTGGATGGGGGCTGACAAAGTGAGGACATGATCAAGGTGGTGCAATTAACTGGACTAGGCATGCTTTAGGCAACTGCACTTTCCTCCAGAATCAAAGCAAAGAGTGAAGGGTTTCTGCCCTCAAGCATGAGGATGCAAACATCCTCATCACCTTTTGAGGCTGGGACAGCAATTAATTATGCAAATAAACAGCATCATGAAGCAGTCCAACTTCTTCCTCTCTCCTCAGTATTTCTACTGGCTTGAGCTTGTGCTGTGGTCTAACACCACATGAGGCTTTCTAGATCCTTTCCTTTAACTGTTGTCATGGCATTGTTATTTCTGTGGTGATGCAGGCTGCACAAGTTTAAGCTCATGCCAGACTGAAACCAGAAAAAATTACATTTTCTGCTTATATGTGGAGCCTGTGTTATATTAATAGGCTAAATATATGCATGTTTTAATGAATACCTAGAAGAAATAATCAATTGATGGTGTGGCTGGCTTTTTATATAACATGTGTGTCTTTTCTTCCTCTCTGCAGCCAGGAGCTTAGTGCTGCTTTCTTTTCTTGACTGACTACTTGGATGCTCTGGTCCAGGTGTAAGTGGCCAGGAAGATCATGCAGTGGAGTAGGGAGGCAGAGGTAGCTTTGTGGCAAGGCTTTGTGTAGTGAAGGGAATTAGAGGGAGAAATCAGAATCCAAGAGATCAGATGAAGGGATAGGATGGCAAAGAAGCCTAGAGGAAAAGCTGAATCTAACAATAAAATAGTAATGTATAATAAACATTAGCACCCTCAGTGTCAGCTCTTAATATTGATTTTTTTTCTCAATAAAAAGCTCCTCTGAACTCTGTAAAGGTAAATATGAACAGAAGCAGTGCCAGAATCTCCATTTTGTTTTATAGATGTCTCAAGTTTAGTCCTGGAGAAGAGGAGTCAAAGCATAGCAGACATGAAGGCCTTGAAAGAAAGAGCTTTCTCTTGGTTGGTGCATAGCAAGTATGAAAGGATTAGTTTTAAAGTATTAGTCTTTTTGTTTCATTTCTTTGATTAAAAGGAATTACAAGAATAAGACATTGCATTAAATCCTCTTGATTTTTTTGGGATCCAAATTGTTACCAAGGTAGGGAAGCAAAAACTTGGATTCAAAGCTGAATGCAGAACACTCTTTATCTTTTGGCATAGCTGCTGCCCAGACCCCATCTCTATTCTGTTTCCTTTTGACATTGACTGGAATGTGGTTTGGACTCCCTGATAGAGCTGCACAATTTCAGGCTGATATGGTTGTCCTGGCAGTGTCAAGCCTGTCTTGAGCCATCAAGGTACAGTGACTCATTACATACTCATTTTTATCACCTCCTGCCTGACTCTGCTGGAAACATGGAGAAGAGGTTAAAAACATGGAGCAGAGGTTAAAAACATGAAGAAGAGGTTAAAAACATCCTCTGCACTGGGACTTCTCTCCAGCTGCTGGGGGTTCACCTTATCTCTGGCCCTTCAAGGTACCAAAGCCAGGCTGCTTCAGCTGGCACTGGCTTGAAAGGAAGCCTGTCCCTTGGCATGCTGCATCATTTATTCCTGTTTTTTTCTCATCTGTGGACTTGAAATCCACCCTAGCTCCCATTAATAAAGGTTCCACCAGATGCACACAGAGGGGACCTGTTGTAAACAGTGAAATATCAGGAATCTTTTTTCACATGTGGTGACATTGATGATTTGAAAATAATCTGCAGCTTTATAATGCAAATACCTCATGTTGGGTGTTTTCAGTAACTGGGATAGTTGCTTATTAGCTCTGTTGGGCTGGCTTTAAATGGGCTGTGCTGTGATCATTCTGTATTTAGGGTTGCTGGCAGTTAGCACTGTTCTGAGTCTACTTTTTTTTTTTTTTGGCAAAAGTCACACATTTCTGTAATAAATTCCCAATTTGAAGTTGGTGGGGAGAGTGGCCTGAGGCTCATGCAATAGGGCAAGCCTAGACATTACAATAAGAATGGCAATAAATGTAATTATAAAAGGGTTTTTTAATCAGCAGTCACATTTCTCCATTCCCCCACCCAACCCTGAAAACTTTTGAAGTGTTTTCTCAGTATTCTGCCAGAACTGCTGTTCAGGTGTAATTTAGGACTTTACCTATTCTGCAGCTTGTTGATTTAAAATATAAGCATTACATTTTGTCTGAGAGGTCTGTTGGAACTCATTGCTTCACCACAAGGACTTAATGGACTGAATGTTTGCAATAGCAATGAGAGTTATCCTGAAGACCCTTGAAAAGCTTTTTAAAATAGGAAAAATGGCCCAAATTGGATGCTGCACCTGTTTTCTGTGTTAGCTCTACTTTCTTCTCTTGTTGTCCATCACATAACCTGTGCTTGTGTGGGCTCAGCTGAGCACAGCTTCCAAATTCATGTACATTGTGCTCCTTGAGCCAATGGGATACAGCTGTGCCTCAGTTCTAGCAATACAAATATGAAAATAATATGACTTTTGTCTATAGTCATAAAATAAATCCATGTGTTTTTTTTTCCTCCTGACTAAGGAATCTGATTTTTTTTTAATTTCCTTTTTTCCCCCCTTCTTTCTTTTAACAAGTACAGTTAAATCATCTCATGCCAAGACTGGAGAATGTATTTAGATAGAGTTGCCTATCCCTGTACTACCTGGAGGAACTATCTTAGTGGTATCAAGATAAGTATTGTTTTATTTAAAGAGACAAGGTTGAAGCAGCAAGTATAAAATAATGTCCAAAACCTGTACATGAACTGCTGAAGTTATGGGCTCTGCCAGCCAAAGGGATTGCAAGTGGCAACCAGTGACAATATTAGGTGGGATCTAGTGGGATCCCTTCTGCAGAAAAATTTATATGGATGCTTCTGGTCAAAAGCAATAGATTTTAAGGTTGTATCTTTTCTTGGTTTGGATCTTTCTGTAACTGTTCACCTGCTTTCCAGAATGATTGTAGTTAAAGAAAGCATGGAACTTCAGTGATCTCAGACAAGAGATATCACCTGGCAGGAGCACTGGGCTGGGTTATAGATGAAATGGGCTCAAACTCTGCCTTGGTAATTTGTGAATTTGAGCAAGGCATTTAAACTGGTGGTGCTTTACCATCTCCTGCAAGATGGGGCTGACACTCTCTTTTGTTGAGGAAATGAGTGTGGGGTTGTATTTGTGGGTTATAACTGTGTTAAACCACAGTTATCTGTGCACTGGTAGCACGTGGCCACCTCAGGGCTTGGGTTAATAATTCCACTTTTAAAAAAAGGAAGGAGACAGGCAGAGAAATTAACTTGAGCAGAGGAATTGAGCAGAGGAAGAGGAGCCTGGGACTGCATTGCTGCATGTTTCTTGGCACTTAAGCTGATTGCAGGGATGGCAGTCTAGCAGTGCTCACTATTTTCTTCTGAAATCTGAGTTCCTGGAACCATGGGAATCTCAGCTTTAAATAAAAGAGGGGGAAAAAAGAAATCTAATCTTCATGGCTTTGCTCATGGTTTATAAATGGAGAGCTGGCTGTATTAAATTTGATGTAGCAATGTGTTCTCTTGAGAATATTAAACAAAATTTGCTTATCTCTTGTTAACTTTCTTGTGTTGTCATAGCACTGGGATTTTTTTAATGTGCATGGGATAAAAGTTATTTTAGGACCCTAAACTGTGAATTCCTTCTCAAAAACTGTCAGAAAAATGTACTCAGCCTTTATTTCTATGCTGCTAGCTGAGAAGAACTAGAGTTTTTAAAAGTTTTTTTATAATTTTGTAGAAAATAGACCCAGTCTTTCTCCTTGTGGGCCTGTTTGTTCTCCTGAGGGACTTGTGGATGAGGCTGGGGAGGTAATTTTTGTGAGAGCAATTTCTTCTGCAGCAAAGGCTTCTGATGATCTTTAGGAGCTTCTGATGAGCTTTTCTCCCTCCACCTCTTTAACCAATAAGGATTGTCCAAAGCCATGTTATTTTTATTTTGATATGTATTGAATATATTTATTACATCTAACACACACACATATATATGCATATGAGCTGTAACCATTTTTCTGAAGCAGTTAGGGACTATTAGCAGTGGTGGTCTCTTTTTCCATCATTGCTCTGCTGCTAATGTCCCCTGAGTGCAACAAATATCAACATGAAAACCAAAAAATATCCAGCTGGGAATTGTCTGCGTGACTTCACTCATGAGAGGAATTTCTCCTTCACAGTTTGGAAGAGTTGTAATACATCCAATCCTGCTGGGCTAACCATAAAGGAAAGCTTCATAAGAGCTGAACCTTCTGTGTTTGTAATTTGTTTGCTTAATAGATTTGTTTTGATGAGTGCAGCAATAATTATAAGCCCTTTTACCAGGCATAGATTTGAGCCTCTCTTAAGGGACTGTTTTGGTAAGCTTTTATGAAAGGTATCATCACATGATAAAAATTGAGCATTTCACAAGCTTTTGTCATACTGGGAAATAAATTGACTGCATTTCACTGAAAGGACTTTCATTAGAAGTCTGGAATAGAACCACAAAATTATTTCAAGGATTTGTATAGATTGGTAAATTTCTGGGAATATGAATAATGTCACCATTTGAAATGAGGATTATCTAGTGGCATGGCTGTTGGGAAGCCCTCAATTCAGTGGGTTTTTTCTTCCCTCTTGCCCTCCTGGGGGCAGGATCAGCAGGGCTGTGTGGTGAGCAGCTGCATAATATCCTTGTTTGTTCCACAAACTGCACGTTATGGCAAAGGTGAGGAATTGATGGCCCTTTGAGCCAGGGAAAGTACTTACAAGCTTTTAGCTGACAGTTCTTGGTATTAAGAAGATACTTCAAATTTCTTTCTTGCTGCCCTCCACACGCCCCTATCCTTTTATGCTGGTATCAACAACCCAGACACATCTGATTTTCTGTGAACAGTGCTTCTGATGTGATTTGCTCTTTTTAAACTTAAATTCTTTCAATTCTTATCATACTGTCAGTTTTTCTCAAGACATTACTGTGTATTGACACGTGATCCACGTTAATTCACAGTGGGTTGAATGTTTCTGTGATGTTTTACTAGTTGTTGGTTTCTGATCAAGAGTTTGCTCTGATTTGAAACCAGGAAGGGTTTTTATAGTCAAACTGAGGGGCAGGAAATAAAGGATACTTAAATAAGAGTATAGCTCTGAAAATGAGTGCACAGAACTTTATTCATAACCTCCAATTGCCCTGAAGGATTGATTAAAATTCAAAGCATGCTGATGTGAAATCGGGGACTGATTTTGTTTATATTTATATATAATGTATATCTAAATTGTATGTTTATATACAAATAAACACTAAGTATTGGAGTGCAGATTGGTCTGTGGAGCTCCATTCATTTACACTGAAGCCACCAGAATAAGACTTGTATTGATACAGAATCATAAATCTGGAGAACATGGATCAACCTATTTTTAAACTATGAGTTTCTTTAGGGTTTTTTAGAGCTGTTAAAAAAAATACACAGACTATTTTCTGTACGTGTAATAGATTGTGGTGAATGGAGCCCTCCTTCTCCTGATAGCTCCAATGTGCCATGAATTGATGGAGCATGAAAAGCTATCCTATTTCTGGAAAAACAGGCTCAGAAGATATGTTGAATAGAAATACAGACTTTCAGATTTCAAGCTTTGCCAGTGGTGCTGATAAAGTAATGTTGCCATTTATCTCTAAGTATGAGAGCAAGACTGGCTTAAAACTCTGACAAAGTCTTCTATTGCTTCTCTGCACTAAATTCTTCCAAATGTACTCAGACATGTACCAGGAAGAGACTGAATCTGAATCTACTGTTAAATGGTATATTAAAAAAAAAAAAAAAGAGAAGTGTTTAAAAGGCCCCATGTATTGAATAAATCAGAGAATATGAAATATTAATGGGGATATTTTGCTTGCTGGTGCAAAAGTTTTTTATTAAATCCTGACCACATTCTAAAACTTGTGCTACCCATCTGGTGAAGATGTGGTTGAAGAGAGGTGAATGAAACTGTTTCATTTATATTTGGGTCTTAACACATTTCAATTTCACTCTTTTTGTTTTCCATTTGAAGCTGTGTGTTCTAGACTAGTGACATTGAAAGAAAACCTTAATGGAATGATGAATTTTAAAAAAATTACAAAGTAAAGAAGGCAAATTTTCTCCTGTATGTTCAAAAGGGCTTAACTAATGGAGTTCTGTTCACTTCTTTTTATTACATGTGTCTTCCTGAGCAGGTTCACCAATTCAGGAGAAATTGTGTTGCCTAAATTTTCCAGTACACAGGAGAGGTTCAGAGCACACCTCATGTGACAAGTGTAAAACTCATGCTCTTTGTGTATATATATATATATATATATACACACACACATATATACATATACATATATATACATACATACATATATTAAAGATTTAGCTGAATTTAAAGCTCTGACTCTGAACAAGAAACTGTAAACTGGATGACAATTATCTGACTGTAGTTGAAACAAGTCTACAGTTAGAAAATAAAGGGCAAAACTTTGGGTGGCTTGGGTAGCGTCCATGTATTTATGGATTTTATATTTGCCCACCCTTAATTAAAAAGGTTTGGAAGGCATTGAATTATTCTGTCCCTAATCTGCATCTGGTTTTGTTTTTTACTTTTTAAAAATTAAATTTGTGAAGAACCTTTTCAAGGCAGGGGTTATGCATCCCTCTTTTATGATAATTGGGAAATATTGGTGAAAAGTACTTTGTGCCTGAGGATTCTGCTCCTTGCAAGAGGCTGTACAGATCAAACAAGTTGTTATTAAAGACAGATTCTTGACTGATAAATATCCACCATCTGGGAGCAGTGATTGCAGATACAAAATTGGATTCACCACGGGAGGTGGTTGGTGCTGCTTGATGTTGAAATAGCCTTTGATAGAATAGGAAGAAGAGCTGTTTACAGGGGATAGACTTCCACAAATTTCTTGCATGAATCCATTAAAACTCTGTTTATATCCTGGGGAAGTGGGCGCTGAGTAGTTTCTGATATAATTTCACATTGAAAATGAGGGAGAGAGTTTATATGAAAATGTTTTTCCCTTTTCTGATGACATTTCGCTGTTATCCTCAAATCCTGGCAGAGGAGGTTAGAACAACCACCAGATTAATGGCACTCAAATAGATCTTTCTTTGTAGACAAAATCTGGTTTTTTTTAAAGCACTGACTACTTAGAGCTATCAACAGATGCTGAGCAAATCTTTGTGTGAGTTATCCTTGTTTCGCAAGAAGACTTTGTAAAAGATGAAAACTGGGGATTTTTGCATTTCTTTGCTGTCACTCTCAGCCCTACCATTTTCCCACTGCAGACTGTGGTAAACTTGCATTGGAATGACAAACCTCATTGCTAGGAAAACCGTGAATGCTTTGGTTTGCCTTTCTTCCCCTGTCTTTTTATAACTTGTGCAGTTTCAATCAAACTTTTGCCCAGACCAAGGGGTAATAAAACTTTTCTTGGGAGAGGCTGAACTGGAATCACCAAGCACAAGCCTATTTTCCACATTAAATTCCTTCGTATATAGAACTTGATTTTGTCAAAGTACTCAGTGTTTTCCACTACTGCATTCATGGAAAAGAAATCTTTTGGACTTGATGTGTCGTGGTTGGGGGAGATGGAGAGACGACACAACATGGGAGTTCATGCAGCAGAGAGAGGTTTAATGGTTAAAGAATTTTTTGGATTTTAATAATGGTTTTTTATTGTTTTAGTCATGTTTCCCTGTCCGTATGCGGCAGTCCATTGGGGAAGTCTTCATAGTAAGAAAAAACAGGGGAGTTGTTGTATCCCATGAACTCTCTCCCCCAGACAATTCCCAAGGACATTGCCTTGGAAAGACTTACCATAGAGTTCATTCCTCCTGTGGGACAGCCAAGACTCCCTCGTGGACCTCTTTCATGAATTAGGCCAAAAATAGAATGGAAAAGGCTCTGACTGGTGAGACTTGCAGAGCTGGAGTTTTAATTTTCCACAACAAGGCCCATTAGAAACAAACTGAATATATCAGTGACTGCCCTTCCTCCCAGACATACTGGTAAAATGCAGGTTTCTCACCCTGTTATCTTTGTGCTTCCTAACTCTAAATATACAGGATTTATGAGCATAGAGGATGTAATGAACTGGGTCTGAGATGTTTTGCTGTGCTTCTCATTAAGGGCAATGCACAGGCAGGGACATTGGAACTGCCCACAGATATTCAGACCTGCATTGTGCCTCCCTTTGTGAGGAGCTTTCCTGTAGTAATGTGATAAACTTCCTGAAGGGCAAAATATATAGCATTAATTGCTTTTGGAGATCACCATCTGCAGTCTGTTTCCTCTCTCTCTTGTCATTAAAAATGGTAATAGCCAAGGACTGTGCTTATCAAATATTCATGCAAAAAAAGATCACTTTAGGAAAATGCAGATGTTGTGTTGTTTTAGAGCATTCTTCACTCCAACTTTACATATGAATGAAGGTAAAAAATATCTTGTGATTGCTTTGTATCTGTGCTTTCTTTTGGAATGAGTTGCCAAAGCCATGAAGTTCCATTTAAAATGAAGTTATTTGCTTAAAATTCTCGTGTGGATATGAATGAGGGGATTGGAATCAGCAGGATGCTTCTATACAGACCATTGGTTTTGCACTGGACAGGTAGTTAATGGTGTTCTAATTCACATTATTATGCAAATGCTGGAAATGACAGATGAAGTAGAATAATGCTTCGCTTTAAAGGAAGTTGGGAAGTTTAGAAACCTTCTGATTTAAAGTTTCCATTTACTATCTGTTTTTACCAAACCCTGTTTTTTTCTCAATGTTCTGAGGGGTGGAGTGACAAGGAAGAGATTTTGGTCATAATTTTGCTTCTGAACCATCTATAATAAATATGCTGAAATATTTGCCCTTTGTTTTTCTGAAATTTCCAGCAATCCTTACTATTGAATGAGTTGGAAACACCATGAAGATATTATATTATTCCTAATTTGCTTGAAGCTAAAGGGGTGTAGATGTGCCTAAACAAGGCAAAAGAGATGGGAAATTCAAAAGCAGTGATATCAATGTAGAGATTTTTTCTGTCCAGGCTGGTCTTTGTCGTTTATGGTCTTCTATTTTGAGGAAATAGCTGGTTAAATTGGTACAATAATGTAAGGGCTTTGATATAAAAAGAAATAAATATTTTTCTTAGCTTTCAACAATAAGATGGCGAGTAGTAAAAAAGCATCACATAGGAATTGTCAAATTTTGGTAGAGATATCCTAACTCCTATTAGACTCTCAATGTTCCCTCATTGCTCCTAACACAGTGAGCATTTTTTCCCCTCTCCTAAAATTAAAGTCTTACCTTATAATTATTTACCCTTTTTTAATCAATACCAATGTATGGAGACTATGACAACTCGAGTTCCGCATATTTTCTATTTCCCTGATTCCCTGCATACTTTTATTTCTCTAAAATAAATGAGAAAAACATCTGACACCAAAGCAAAATGAAACAAGAAAAAACAGATCATTAAACATCACATTTGAAAATGTCCTTTAGAGAGAATAGAATAATAATTTATAAGTAGCAGAGGTATAGAGGTTATAAAGTATTTTGAGTTTTCCTTCCTGATCCTGTCTCTAATGCATGTTCCTTGTGTTCAAGCTTGTCAGTGTATTGTGAGTTGTAGCAGGGAACACCAAGAAAAGAAATGGAAATTTTTTTCCTATTTTTCCTATTTTTCTTTTTTTTCTTTCTTTTCTGCATGTCACAGAGCACACTGCATATTGCTTCAAGGACACAATATTGAAAAGTTTTTGGGCCTCACATTCTGCAGGACTTGTCCATAGTAGAAATTTGTAGGTTTTACTCAAATTTCTTTCCAGAGGTTCATGTCAGTGCAAAATTTTACTTGTGATGAGGAAACGATCTGAGGGAAATAATGTGACTTTGCAGGGGCATCACCTCTCCCTGTCACCAAAACCACATCCCCTTGTGTTTACTGAACAAATAAATGTTGAGAACTCCAGATTATTACTGCTCACTAAGCATTTATAAACTCTGCTCCTGTGTGGCACAGGGGTGAAATTGTGGCACAGCAGCTTGGACTGGTTGAAGAATGAGGGAACAGGGCCAGGAGTGCCCAGCCTCTGTTTGCCTTTGAAAGGCAGCAACTTAAACCTCAAGTTGTTTTGGACTGTAAGTTTGACATTTTGTTTTGGAGTAATTTTTTAAAAAATATTTTCTGATGCTTCCCACATAATTCACCTGCATTCCAATAAGTCACAAGGATAATGGGCTGAACCTCTTTGCCACCAGAAAGTGTCTGTGGATCCAGTGTAGCCTACGAGAATCTCTCATGGGATTTTTGTCCCCTCATGCCAGACCCAAACCTGCATTTTGCTATCCCCTCAAAAAATCCTGTTTAGGAGGAGGGCAGGCCTGTAAGGATGATGTGACCCTATTTTACAAAAAACCAAAGTGTTTATTTGAGAGGAGAGGTTCCCAGGGCTCTCCCTGGGGGTCTGGGTTTTGCTTTCCTGTCCTGACTCAGCTCCCTGCTTGCCTGTGCCTGGAAGCTGAGTGTCTATACCTGTATGGGGTTACACAGACACAAAGCTACATTGAATTTTTTTGTTCCTTGTTTAATATATGGGACAAAGGAACGTGTGGCTGTGTGGCTGTTTCCTGCCAGCTGGTGAAGTTCAGGTGGAAACTGGGAAGGGGTTCCATGTTTTGGATATTGAAAGCCCCTCTTGCTGCAGCCACCTCCTTGGAGAGGTGAATCCCTCCTTAGAGAGCTGGGGCTCCTAAAACTGGAAATGCAAAACCTTTGTGTACATTCTGACCCTCTTTGTCCCTGAGAATGCTCATTATTCCCATCTTCTAAAGAAACAAAACACTGCTTTCATGTCCCCTTTCATGTAGAAACGTGGCTCTGTGGAGGGCAGCCCTGTTTCTCAGTGCCAGTGGAAGTGTTTGGCATTACAGATTATACTGATGTTTAGCACCAGCCCCTGCAGCTGGGCTTACTAAAAATAGCCTTGGAGAGAATTCAGTGAGGAAAAAGTCAAATTGTATAGAAGGATTTTATTTCTTTTTAAGGGCTAAACTAAAGTTAAATTTCAGCCTCTCTCTCTCAGCAATGTGTATTACTGAGTGCTCTGTGGAAATGGTGTCAAGCCTCTGGGTGCTAACAGCTGATGATTCCTACCCAGCTGTGTGTCAGCCTCTTCCAGCCGGGTGGGATGGTGTATTTACTGAAGTGGTGGAAAAAAAAACCCAAAACAATAGAGAAAAATTGCCATGAAAGGACCATCACTGCATCCTTAGGAGTTGTAGAGTCAGACCTTTCCCTACCTGAGGTTTCCTTTGCTCTCTCCAAGCAGTTTCCTTATCCCTCTCCACTGTACTGGTGAGAGTTGTGCTCCTTTGTCCATCCCTGCAGTGTGTAATCAGCAGCAGCATCACCTTGGAAAGCCCTGAGGTGTAGAGAGAACTTCAGTGGATTCTGTTTTTCTTAAACAGAAGCCACCTGCAAGATGAGTAGGTAGAATCTAAGCTTCTCCCTGAAATTTTTCGAGCTGCTGTTAGACAGCTTTTTGTTAGCTGTTGGTGATGGGATTCGGGGAGGTTCAGCATCGAATAAGTTTTTCTGTTTGGTAAGTGGGAGATTTCAACAGCAGCTCTGTGTTCGGGCTGTGAGTACTCACAGCCTCTTCTAACACAATGCATCCAAGACAAATTATTTGGAGGGAAATGGTTCTTGCATTCCACAATACTTGTAATATTTTAAGTGTGATGATCCCACTGCTTTTGTTATGTGGGAGATCCACATTCCAGTCGTAATGCTGAATAAAACAAGCTGTGGAAACAGCCCATGCTCTTTAATTCCAAGGAAATGTCTCAGAATCAGACTGAAAACAACATGATTGTGTTTTTGGTGTTAAATCCTCTCTGGATCAATTGCATTGATTTCATTAAAATACAAGTCTGGCTGTTCAGTACAATATCTATTTGATTATGTTTTGTTGTTGCTCTATGGAGTTATATCGAATATTCAGGCATTTCCTCAAAAGATAATGTTACTGCTCATCTTCTGTTTGATACAAATCACTGTAGTATGTGAATTATAATTGCATGAAACATTCAGGAGGATTACTTTACCTGAAGATGTCTCATGAGTGGCCAGTAACTCTTTTGTTTTTGTCCTTTGATGAAATAGCAATTTATTTATTTGGGTATCTGAGGGATTGATTTCGAAGTAGCATGCAGACAAGAAAGAGCATATATTTCCCTCCTGACTTTTGAGGAGAATTGGTGTAAAGAAGTAAGCTGGGGAGGTCTCTCAGGGTTTGTTGTACTGGTGCAATGCAAAGTCAGGGTTGTGCATTGAGCAGAAGGAAGGTTCTGTGCTCTTTATGTGATAAATGTAGGATAAAGCTCAGGTTTTGGCCATAATGAAGTTCTTACTCTTGATTACATTGGGCAGATACAGAGACCAACAGGGCTCTTGCTTTCAGTGGGAGCAGATTTTGACATATGAATTACATTTTCTGCTCTAAGGACCTAATTCTTCAAAGAGTTTAAATGCTGAGGTGTGAGCAGGCATATTCATTGCAGAGGTCTGGTTTTGTGGAGTCCATTAACACAGTTGGAAGGCAATGATAATGCTATTAAATGAGTAGATTTGAAAATGCTTGGGAAAATTGTCTTGTTAACAGGAACCAATGAGCTGGTAATCTGAAATTAGACCAGTGGGACTTATTATACTTTAGAGATACTTGAAGCTAGAGGCAGAAGGCTCAAGATTTCAAGCACAGATAATACATATTTTTAAATTCCGGGTGAAATTGAGAAAGCATGATTGCATGTTGTCTTTTAATATATCTCAACTTGCAAAAGTCCCTAGTTCTGTAAGACCAAAATGAAAATAGCAATCTTGACCTCAAAGATTTCGTAGCCAAGCATAAAGGAGCTTTGGCACTGGGTGATGTTTGAAAGAGATTATTGCAGGAGTTTCCTGATGTTTTTTTTGTCTGTCATTTTAACTTTGCAAAAATGGTACCTCCATAAATGCTTTTTTCCAGGGAAGATCTGCTTTTTGCTGGTGGAATATTCTGCAAGTTTGTTGGTTTAAAAAAATAAATTCAGAATTATGTGAGATCTAGAAGTTGTCACTAATATACTGCACATGAGGGCAACTTAATGCTTTAGAATTGTGCAGAAATAATGGGGAAGGGTACTGATTTTATATAAGTGTTTAATGAAGAGAGAATCTAAAAAAAAATCTGATTTAGCTGATTTATATTTTTTAATGAATAGCATTTCATAAATGAGTAAATTTGGCCAAGAAAGCCAGAAAATCACCAATAAATAAATTATCATTTTTGTAGGGCTAGGTTCAGCGCTGGTTGTCTGAACTAAAATAAGCAATTTTCTTAATTACAGAGAATGTTTGATGTTAAATGAAAAATTCAAATAAAAGGGACATGGATAATCTGCATGATTATATTGATAGGGTATTGTTATAACACACCTGAATAATAAACATACGATGCCATATGCTCCTAGCTAATTAATATTCTTATTGGCTTAATGCAATTTGATCTTAAATAGATAAAGACTCAACATAATTTAACAATATTTTAATAATTTAAATATTATTTATTTAGATTTAAATTCTGAGGAAAGGGAAGTTATAAACAGTGATGCTTCAGGCAATACGAGGTTTAAGGCTGGGTGTGTATTTTACATTCAGCTCTGACCTGGCTGCTCATCTGAACCACAGAGGCAATTCTGGCCTCCCAAAACCTCTTGTAAGTTCTTGGCACACCATTGCACCTACAGGGACTTTGGCAAAATGAACTGTTCTTGGACTTGTGGGAAGGAATTGCTACCTGGAAGGAAATGGGTCTATAATTTCTTCTCCTGGAGCTGCCTCGTACCTTCCTGCTATAGGAATTATTCTGTGTTTTTCCTAAATCTCACCAGATAAAGCTGTAAATCTTCTCAGTGCAATTTCAGACTTTCATTTAATAACACATGCAGCAAATCTATACTTTAATTTATGTACCTGTGGAGGTCGTTAAGAAAGATAAACCCTCACATATTAAAATCATAATAGAATTTATGCAAATCCCATTTCCTGCCTGAAATAGTGGGTACTATTTGTCAAACCACTTTTTCTTTCCTTAACACAAGCTCTGTGTTGCTGCTGTTTTTCATTTTGTTGTTTTAAACCAAAGTAGGAATCAAAAATAATTCCAAACTGATTTGATGCTTAATTTTTTATGTAAAAAACCCTCACGAAACAACAACACCAACCACTATGGTATGAAAACAGTAATTCTCAAATCAACAGCCTGAGCCTCTGCCTGCATGTTCAAACTTTAAATCTGAATTGTGCACTCAGGTCAAGTTCTGGTTTAGGATGTTATGTCTTTATTTTACTAATGGAAGAATAATGATGTTTTGGCTGGGGAAATGCTATATGGCATTATCCCAGGCTTTGCATCCTTCTCCTTCTCTTTGCTTATGCACATTTTAAGACTGGGTTATTTTCCCCTTTTTGAGGAGGAGGAAAACTCTTTCTCTGATGTTGTTTTCCTGGATATGTTTGTAGGAATGACTTCCCAATTATCTTTTTTTTTCCTACCAAAGTGAAAATTCAGACAGTGAGCCCAGTGGTGTAAGTGCTGTGTCGTGCTGAGATCCTTTTCCCAAGATCCCAGAATCCTGGAAATTTCTGACACATGGGGTGAAATATTTGGTGAGAAGGGTCTTTTGTTAACAGGGAATGCATGGAACTGCTTTATTTTCTGTTTCCTGTAGTTCTGCTTTGTGATTGTCAGTCATGGCTTGTGTGAATGGAAGTTCTTACATCTGATTTGTGAGCTGTGGTCTCCTTAACCATGACTAATGTCAAATACTCACTCTTTTGTAGCATGATCTCTAAAATAATAGGATTTTTTTTTTCTCTAGAGATTATCTAATTTATTCATTCTCTGTAGCCAGGATGTTGTGGGAGTGTGCTTTGGGTATTGCTTTACAGCTCTGCACTAACTTGGCATGTGTTTATATTTTCTCCCCCCTGCATTTATAATCTTTCAGTCTTTAACAATTGTTCTATTTACCAAACTTTGAAGGGCTCAGTTTCCTGTGAAGGTGGAAGAGTTAAGTTCATCTTTTCTGTACCTAAAGAAGTTTTTAACAGGGAAATGCCCTCTGGAGTGCTGCTCTGCTTGCTTTGTTTCTGAAAAGCAGTAACTACTGTAGGGATTCTATAAGCTTTTGATTTAATTCCTGGATTTTCATTCTAAGTGAGGGCTGAACAAAACAAAAAATGGGTCAAGCTCTGGAGAAATTCAAACCTAGATTTGTTGAAGAAAATACTGCTTTGTTCTGTGCATAGCTCCTGATGCTCTGCCCTAGGATTTATGCCCGTGTGAAGAGTGGGGTGGAACTGGAATGCCAAAATTTTTGAGGTTTTCCTGTGTTTCCATAAGCATTTCTGGTGCTCAGCCCTCCTTATCACTGAAATGTCAGTGATTTTTTTTTTTTTAATTTTAATCACATTTTAAAAGGTGACTCATTGTGAATGCTTTTATTGTATGTTGGCCTAGGAAGAACAGATAATGGAGTTTTGATAACTAAATATCAGAAAATAGACGAGATCTCATTATTGCAGAGCTGAAAAGTTAAGATATTTATTAAAGTTCTGACAATTGTGACAGTCATCCTTGCCTGCAAATGTCAGTGCATTGTAAACTTCCATAGCTTCCTCCCTGTTTCTCAGACTTGTCAATCACTGCAATTATCACATAAATCAAAAGTCACAACAGAAACTTTCTTCACTTCTCTGCTGCATCATTTTTAGTCTTAACATATGATGGGAGCTGTGATTTTTTTTTTCCTAGAATATTTGACAGCTGCTTGCTATTAATAGAATTTTTTTTGAAAGCACTGCCTTTGAACTCTGCACACTGCTCTGAATGCCCAGCCACAGCAGGGGAAGCCTTGCCTGCATTTATTGCTCTTACTGCATCTGGATTTTAATGAAATATTGCAAACAGGACTGTACACAATCTTACATAACTGACCCAAAGAGGGAAAAATAACCACGAAGGGAAGAAGTTATATGATGAAAGCTTCGAGAAGGGGGAAAAAGTTAAATGTAAAGAAAAGCAAGTTGCTTTGTGGTAAAATGTTGGACATCATAGAATTGGAGATGTTCATCTTTGTGCATCCTGGGTACCTCAGTCTGTTTTAAAGACAAATCTATTTTGCACCATGTTCTGGTTGCATTTTTTCTATTTCAGATGCAAAATGCTGAACAATGAGATGCTAAAGACAAAACATGCTGGGGCTTCCCCAGCAGCTTCCAGCTGTGGCAAAAGACAGGGCTCCAGTTTCTCCATCAAAGTGTGTTTCCACTGAACAGACTACAAATTTGGATTTTAATTTCTTCTCCCCCCTCACTTTTAAACTGCCTTTTATGTCTGTGCTGAATAATGCATCTAGAAATCTGAAATAAATGGGTTGCCATAGTTGAGTTATTAAATTCCTGATGGTGCACATCTGAAGTCAATGAGGACTTACTGCTTATATCTGTGAGTGCAAGCTCAAATCCTAAAGGAGGCTATGGCTGCTGAAACAATTCCATGTGTTGTATCTGTTTTTCACAAGTACATATATATGTATATAAATATATATACACACACACACACACATATTTAGAGTGGCAGACACTCAGCTGTGTCATTAATGGCTTTTCTGTTGCTTAATACAATCTGATGTGTTTGCACAAATAGCTCTCAGATTTAATTCTTTTCCATTCTTTGTTTATGATTTCTAAGCTCTAAAACAAAAATAAACATTCAGGGCAGTAATTAACAAGTCATTAAGTTATTGTTTCATTTTAGTGTTTGGGATATGGAAGGTTTTATGCTTTTAATAAATTGGTTTCCCAGGAAATTAGTCCTTCAGTGTTATTCTGGCAAAATCCAGCTGGCAAGGATGTCTTGAATTGGCGCTGTATCCTTCTGCTCAGAGCTCTTGCTACATTTGTACCCAGAAAGGAAATGATAATCAGACCAGTTACAAATTACCTGAAAAAAGGCTTAACAAATCCATCCACTGCTTGGCTCTCTCAGGAACTCAGTGGTGTGGAGTTCCTTAGAGCAATTTCCTCCTTTGTTCTCCATGTAAAGTTTGTTTTAGTCTGGCCGCAAGTAAATCATGAAGTGATGGGAATTTTTGTTCATTTTTGGTTGTTTTTTTAAGAATTTCAAACTCATGTAGCTTATCATCTCCCAAATTTAAATGTATGTAATAAGGCCTAATTTTCATGTAACAGTCAAAGTAATTAATAATTTGATTAGGTACACACTTGATTAAGGAAAGATGTTTATTTTCATAATGAATGTGGATTATACAAATTTTCTCCAAAGACTGAAATGCCTTTTCCAGAAACAGGTAGCCTGAATAGCATGTCTGTTGTTGTTTTACTGGCTTTCGCCTTTTATAGTAATTGAATTATTTTTTGAGTAATAATCTGGAAGTCAGTCTTTTCCTGTTAGCAGGAAATTCTATGACAATATCTCAAATTTCTTATTATTTAGGAATCCAACATCTTGTTCAGGGCTACATGGATGCTTCCCTTATTTTTTACAGTATGGCAGCCTTTTAACTTCTGATTTTATTGGTTTGAATTTTCCCTGGTTTTTTGGCTTTAAGCATAATGTACCACAAAATAAGTTTGCGTGTACAATAAGTGGCTATCAAAATGCAGATAATTAAAATATTAAGTATATTTGGTGTCTAAAATAAATAAAATAATTACTGTAGCTAACATAAATAATACACTTCCATAGGAAATTATAATTTTGACAACATCTTGTACTCTTTGAAGTGTAATCTTCAGTTAATTGTCTTTGTCAATTTACCCAGCAGCCAGAGTTGCTGTTTTGTCATTCACCTGCAAAATAAAATCAAAAAAGATTGACAGCTTTTCACATCCAGTCAGTGCCAATTAACTTAAATCTTTGACTGACAACTACTTGGTCCAAGCCACTCTTACAGTACCAGTTCAGTTTGTACAAATAAAGAAAATTGTGGGTGAAAACTTTGACTTACTAATGACAAAATTAGGCAATTTATACATCCAGTGAAAAGTCTGAGCTGTGCTGGTGTTACAGGTGACAGACATTGATATGCCATGGTCAGGATGTGGTGAATCATGGTTTGATTACAAAATGGTGTGGCTGATAAGGCTGATTACTGCTAATTACTGCCACCTGAACTATCTGAGCTAGCCAGGAGCATTCTCCTCCAAGAGCATCTCTGCTTAACTCCTCATTCCAAACTTCACTAATCCACCTCACTGGTTCCCCAGAGCATCGTTTCCCTGGGCACTGAAATTCCCAGCCTTAGAACTGCACATCTGGGGCTGCTGTGCTGGAGTTGTGTTGGTATTTCCACACGAAGCCTTTTCCTCCCAGCCTGCTCACTCCTGTGTGAGCAGGAGCATCCTGTGGGCAATGCCCTGGCCACTGCTGTCCCCCGTGTTCTGTTCTCAGCCAGAAATGTAAGCAGAGCCTTTGGCCACCAGCCTATAAGGATTGGCCTCTCTGGGTTTGATGGGAGACCTCTCTGATTTTGAGAATAAAAGAACCACCCTTTGCTTCAGACAGAATGCCTTTCCCTTAGGTAAATACCAGTTTGTATCTTCTGGTTGTGGGGAGAAATACATGAAGTGAATTAAAACCACCAGGGAGTGGTGAATTAAAACCAGCCAGTTACAAGAAAGTGGATTTTCATACTGCTATCCATGTCCTCACAGGTTCTTCTGTTCTTGCATAGGCAAATCTACAGTTGATAGAAATAATTTCTTAGGAGGCTGCTTGCTATTAATAATTTTTGCTTGATAATCAACTACTGACACCTATGACAACAGTGTGCAAAATCAGGTTAGTCAACTTTTTATTATTTGATCAGAAATTTCTGTCTTTTTGTTGAAATTCTAAAACAGAGCAGTAATATCAGTGACTTGAAAGATCTAGGTTTGCTTTATCAGAGTCTCCTTGCTACCCTTAAGTCCCAGCTTTATTTGCTCTTCTTTTAGTCCTTCTACAAACCTGAGCAGATCCATGGTGTCTGTGTTCTGGATGAACCATCTGAAACTGTGAAATTTGGAGAATCTGTAAGTGCTGGGAAAATTAATTATCTGTAATAAATAATTCTGCTAAACTTTATGCCACTGTACTACTGATTATTTATAACTAAAATAACAAACTGATGTTTTATGAGGCTGAAGTGATTTCCAGGAAGTAGCATCTCCTGACTCGTCAGGAATGTGGATCTTATTGATGCACCATATGGGACAAAGATATTCTCAAATGCTACCAAAATAAAGACTTAAATATGCCTTTCATGTTTTCTCTCATCCACTCTTATTATTGAAGTTTTTAATTCTTTGCTTTCTGTGTCCAGCTGAATGAACTGAAGTCACATTTCCTATTTAGAGGGTATCGAGCAATCCTGCTCATACTCAGGCTCTTCTAAACCAATACACAACATATTTTTTTTCCTGCCTAGATTATTTTTTATCTTCTGTAAGTTAAACAAATGTTAAGTGCTTTGAGAGGATGATTAAACAGACCATTTTAGTAAATGACTCTGACCTTGTCATTTACTTTTAAAATCAGGCTTTACATCCAGACTGTATTCTTGTTCCATTTCACTGAGGATGTTCTCAATTTGCAGGCTGTGCAGATGTTTGTTTTAAGATTTTCCAGCAGTTTGAAAGCTGTGTGTAAATTGCTGCCTGTGGAGGAAAAAGATTAAAAAAAAAAAAAAAAAAGAGGCAACGAATACTTTTAGGAAAGTGGATCATTGCTATTGGAACAGCAGTGGCAATTGTGTGGTTCTTTCCCACAATTATTTAAAATATAATTTTCTTATTTATTCCTAAATCAGAATTGCAGCTGTAGAGGTGAGGAAGAGGAAATGTGCCCATTTTCTGCAAAGCTGTCCATATAGCTTTTTACACTTTCTGCAAGCTGTCTATACTCTGAATGTTGAGGTGTTTTTCTTTAAAAGAGTTGCAATATAACTTTTAACTTTACTAACTGTATTTTGGCTTGAGGTAGAATGACACACTTCCAAAATACACCATTTCCATAAATGCATAAATAAAATGTTTTTATAGTACATTTCCAAGGTGATTTACCATCCCATATGTCATCTGTTAATGTGGCAGTGGCAGCATTTAATGACGAATAGCAACAGCATAAAAGTTTTAGGCTTTCCAGAACTTCTCAGTGTTACATCTTCTTTTTGGTCTGTGTGTTTTGTTTTCATTTTTATTTTCCTCTTGGACTTACCACAAAGCATTAGATCATTTTGTGCTGAAGGCTTTGCTTGCTCCTGTGAGCCCTCATCACTCTTGGTGTTGATCCAGCGAGTTGTATTTATTTTTCTCAGACTTGGAGAAGTACTCTGTGCTATCCAATAGATCAGTAGGATCTGACTGATGAAGGAGGAGCTGCCTATGAGATCCTTGTCCTAAAGTTGTCTTTGGTCGTTTAAAGGACACCTAAAACTTGGAACAAGTCTTAAATATGTGTTCTGGGACATTATGTAAGAGCATGAGAAGAGCAAGCTGTGGTGCCTGGCCAAGATTTACCATTATTAAACTTTGTCATTTATGCCTTTTATCTTCAGTCCATATTCACCCTCATCTATGCATCCCAAAATTTGGATTTCACAGTAAAATAGATTGTCATCATAACCAAAAGCATGTGATATTACTGTTCATTTTTTCTTTCCTTTTTGTCTGTACTTGCTACTACTGCTGTATGAAAATGTTCTGTCTAAATCAGCTGGAGCTGGAATGGAAATAGCTCCATTTCTCTGCAGCCATTGTAATAATAATAATAAAAAAGATATCTATAAAAATTAATAATTTTTTTGAACAGCACTGTAATGCATGTAGCCTAAAATAATTGAAATAATGTGATTGGCTCTATGTGTAGTCAAAGCCACGAGGAGGACTTTAATATAATGCCAAAAGGAGCACCGTATCTTCATAAAGACTTTTTGTTTGAATTTATTTAAAATATGCTTTTTGACATATGTTGATGTAATCTTTATTAGGCTGGCAGCCTATTTTACCTTAAAATCTGTACTGTAGATGAATACTGAACATGGAACAAGTGTAAAGAGAATTATTTACCTGTTTGTGAGTGCCCACAGGCTGAGCAGGAGTTTGGTGCAGAGCAGGGCCTGCAGGTGATTCCCAAAGTATTTTTACCTTGTTCCTGTTCTCTCTGCAGAGCCAGGAGGGTTTGAGAGGCTCCACTGAGGAACAACTTCCAGAGCTGTGTACAATGCTCTCCTTATCTCCTGCTGCTGGAAGCACTGTCAGTGTGGAGTAAAATTTACAATTCCTACGAGCTCAGAGCAGAGGTTTCTGGCTCTGCAGCACTGCACAGGAATCCTGGTGTTGCTGCCACTTGCCAGCAAAATGGCAAATGTCCTGCAAGTGAGTTTCATTTAGGTGCTGCAGGACTTATCCTTTGTCCTGTCTGCATTTTTATTAATTTGTAAAGCTGACTGGAATTTTAAAGAGAGGAGAAATTCTCATTTGAAAGAAGAAGTGTCTGTTTTAATTCACCCATTATTTTTCGGAAAGCATTAGTTGCAATTAAGGACTCTCCAACCAACTAAATTAAATCATCTGGCTGGAACTCCAGAGGTAATTACTACCAGTGTTCATTATTTTTCAAACTTCCTTCATAAATTTCTTAAAATAAAAATGACTTACTTATTTTTCTGAGGGGCTCCGATTTCTTCAGTGAGTAAACACATTGTGGAAGCCTTTTGAATAAATAGTTTAATATTTTAAACTCCATGGCTGCTTTTCTTGTTACTTGCTGACCACTTCAGTCAAAATTAATTGGAATTTCTTCCTGAGCCTAGAAATCTAAGTGCCTTTTTGTATCCAGTTTTTGGTAACATCTTGTTCTACAGCTAAATTATAACTTCAGTTCTTATTACAATTAGCTTCATCTGATTTTAAGAATGTTAAACCATTAGAAATGCTCCAATAGCTTAGAAGATTTAGCATTTGAAATGTAGCATAGAAGCCAGCTGGCAAACCCTAAAAATGGAGTATCTGTTGTGATGATCTTAGAAACAGCAGAGTCCCTCTCTTGTATTTGGGTGCATTTTTAGGATTCTGATTCCTCCACAATAAGGTGCACAAGCCATTTTAATTGAAACACTTTTTAAATTTGGAAATGTTTTTATTTTTCCGTTTTAGCATTTTGAACATTTGAAATGTGGAAAACTTCCAGCAATTGGGCCATATTCCCCCTGTGTTTTTGTTTGTTTTTTTCCTGGATGACCTCTGTATGTCCTATGCATAACTGACTGGTGTGCTGTTGCTGTTCAGGTTTTTCCTGTTGGATAAACCTGGCAGAGCCAGTGTGAATGAGACTCACTTGAATTTGTGAATGAAGGATATTTTAAATCACAAAACCCAAGCCAAGCTGGGTAGCCTTATTCAGCTCCATTTAGGCACTTGACAGGTAGATTTTGCTCAAAATCAAAACCATTGCTCGTCCTGAGTGCTCCCTCTTTGTGAGAAGAGGTAAATTCTCAGTTCAATCCACTGCAAGAGTAAAACTGCTGCTTATTTATGTGGGAGGGCTGGCAACATTGACTGTGTATTTATTTTATCCACTTGAATTCCTCCGTGATTTATATGTGTGAGTGTGATTATTTGTCAGTTGTGATCCAGGCAGGTCACGAGCTGGTTTTGTCTTACAGTCATGCACAATCAATAATGGAGCAAGCAGCTCCTGATTAATATGAAAAAATTTTGGCATCTTTCTGTTGGCAAATTGCTTGTGAACAGATGGTAGAACTTTCAGATTTAGTCAAAGTTTTTCCAATTCTGCCACCTGAAACAATCAGATCTGAAGCCAGTTGAGTAAGTGTAAATTTACTGCCAATGTGTGGTGGAATGATTTATGCTTTTCAGTCCTGTAGATGACTTGAATGCATAAACATCAACTTTTCAGTGAAGGAAGATTTTCTGAGGGTTTTCTAGCAGTGTGGCTGTTTGTTTGTTAGTTAGGAGAGGAACTGAATTTAAAATCAACCAGATTTTTGTACATTTTTGCATTTACAGGGGGTTTTGTCCAGGATCATTGTCTCCATTTCTGATTTACCACTGCGTATGGAATAAGTACAAAATAAAAGTAGTCACTGAGGCAAAAGAAATGCATATGACAGGTGGATTTAGATAAGACCAGACTTGAAGGTACAGACTTCAAGACTAAACTAAGACACTGTCTGGTCCTGAGGAGAAAACCAATGTGGAGATGTCAAGGGAGAGTTACACAAAGCAACTAATGATATGCATTTCCATTCTCTCCTGTTCTTCTGTGGACTTTAAAGAATCTCAGTCTTTTAAAATTCTAAGATACGTCTCTGATTCTGCATGATAAATTTGTGATTATCTAATCCAATTTATATGGTAAGAGGGTAATTTCTTTATTCTTAGCATTACAATTTGTGTCCCTGACTTGGTAATTCCCTGTGGAGGACAGGTTCTTTTATAGGGTGCTTAAATCTGATTCTAATTTAACATAAAATCTGAAAGAATGAGGAAGCTTTTAAAATAATGCTTGATCACTTGCAACAACCACATGGATTGTTTTAAAGGGAATTGTAAGCAAATTTTTTTCTGGAACACCATAATGTAATGAATATATGATAATGAACTAACACAGACAGTGTTTTAACAGGTACCAAAACAGCAGCCACCTTTTGCCTCTTCCAGATCACTGCTCATCTAAACATTGTATGAAAGTAATGTTGTTTTTCCTGGAGTTTTAACTTCTCAAAACAAAAAACTAACCTTGCTGGGTACTTTCCCATTACATTCTCCTCTAAGTAACTGATATACACATATCTTGTAGTTACAAAAAAATAAAGACTTTATCTTCAATGGAAGTTTTGAGGGGCTGGTCTCCCCTATTTGAACTCAAAGAGATAAGGATGGAAAATTTTTGTTATTGTGTGGGCCCCAAGCCCTTAAAGCCTGAAAGAAACATGAAAGAAGTGTGATGTGTAGAGCTGAGCACCTTTACCCTCCCCAGCATAAATCTTAGGGAGTGTGAGCACTGGTGCAGCTCTGGGCACCCCAGCAGGGTGATTGATGTTTTAGCATCATCCAGATGTGTGCAGAGGACATAAGGAAGCCATTGAAAGGGTGGCTTGGTCCTTTCAGCTTTGCTGAGGATTTTCTGGCTTGTTTAAATGAGGTGATAAACCATGCTGAGCAAGTGATTTATAGCAGGTGGGAGTCCAGCAGGGTGAGTATATCTAGCACTTGAGGGAAACAGAGGGCATGGATATAAATGTGTCAGAAATATAATAAAATGTTTTGTGTTGCTGCTGATAGATGTATAATTACAAATGCCACCAGCATCACATTCCTACAGGAGGGAACTACGAACATTTGTGAACTTCATGCTCTATAGAAATTCCCCAGCTTTTCTCTTTCCTCATGATCCTGCTGTTTTTTCTTTGTAATTAAAGGGAATAATAAAAGGTTTTCTCTACCAAAAATGCAAAGTAAATTAATTCAAACCTATATGTATTTTTTTCCATAAAATAGTAAAAAAGTGAAAAGACCACAAACTTGACATCAGTCTGTCAGCTGTGGTGAAGATGTAACTCACTGTCTGTTATTGGCACTGGGATTATTTGCCATGACTGTAATCTGAGCAGTGAATTTGGATATTAAACTTGAAAAATTCTCCTTCCTGAATGCAGATAAGAAGTGTTTACACTTTTAAAAAAATTTTTGCTGGATGAAGCCTTCAGTAAAATTTGGATCTGATCAGTGTTTATGAAGATTTTTCAAAGAAGTATTATTTTTGCTGTTCATAATTGCTGAAGCAGTGACTACTTTAGGGAATGCTGGAAAAATCTTACAATAGTTGTTTAATCCAAAACAAGAATGCAGCACACACAACCTTGATATTTAAATTGCAATTTATGCTTGGCATGGTATCTTGTGTTCCGCATGAACAGTGACTGATTATATTTGAGATTATGGTTAATTTAAGGCCTGAATTTAGGGGATGTGTATATATAGTGTTTTAGTGCCATATAGCAGGAGGATTTAAATTGAGGATTGAAAATTGAGCTGGAATTTCTCAGTGCTTTGAGGTAGAACAGGAATGTTGGTGTTTATCTAGTGTGGGCTGTTTTTTCTGAAAAGTGTTGCCACATTTTTCTGTCTGAAAGTGAGAACAGGTGGGATAAAGAAGGTGGTTTTAGGTAGCAGTACATTGTTCATGATATTTATGTTTTACCTGCTGGCTTACCTTTTAGGACACAAAGTTATTTTACTTCTTGAAGAGCGCTTCTAAAAGGGTGAAGAGGCACCTTAAATTCTCCTCTTCCATCATCTTCCCATTGAAGAGAAGGATTAGATCCCAGCCAACTGTTTTATTTTCTCCAGTAATTATTTGTAGCAATACTTAGAGCTTTCAAAATATGATTTTAAGGTGTCAGTTTTGCTGCTGCCTCTTTTGATTCACTCTCAGCTGTATTTACTGGTTCCTACAGTGCCCAAGAAATGCTGCCTTCCCTATTAATTGAGTTATTGAGAATTACCCTGTACACTTACTGGAATCTTAAGCATAACTGTACTAGTGCTAAGATATGATATTTATAATACGTAAATATGATGTTGCTATGTCATGGAACTGCATAGAAACTTTTAAAAATAAAATAATCAATTGAGTTCTAGGTCCTGGACTGAAAAGCTGGATATTAGTTAAAAGACAATAGACTATATAAAAATAATGTTTTCTTGGACAGGAACGACTAATTGTACTGTAAGAGAAATAAATTTAAATGCATTGTCTCCATTGGATTTATTTACACCTTAAAGGCTAATTTATCCTTCTTATAATCTGAAAATCTTTAAATTAACTGAGGGAGAGAAAATAAATGCATAAAAGGTGACTTCTTGACAGTCTTGTCAATACATGCTTGGAACTGACAACAAGTGAAATTATGGTATCGACCTAAAAAAATGGAACTCCTCAGGGCTCTGTAAAAAAATTAGTAAATGTAATTCTGCTTGCAGTGCCCAGATAAACTTCAAATATGCTGGCTCAAGGGTCTTTATGTGAGGATACAGCACTGATCTGGCCTCAGGTTTTTTTTGACAGTGGACTGTTATTGGGTTTGTGTTCTGTGGTATAGGCATATTGTGGTGGTTGATGTGGGAATCTTCTCTTTCACCAAGTCTCCGAGTCTTTACACAGGTTCTGCAAAGTTTTCAGGTGCTTGGGTTTTTCTGTCCACTAAAGCATCTTGAAATAAGTTTTGGCTGACTCAGTAAAGGTGGAGAAATAAAAGTGTTTCTCTCTGACCTCTGTTTGTTTTTGGTTTCTGCCTTTAGGACTGGAGCTCCTGCTCATCTGCTTTGCATTACAAAGCGTCAGAAAGCTGAGGAGATTCTTCCTTGTGTGCAGACAATACAACTGGGGATACCAGCTGATTCATCAGGATTCAGCTCCCTGCAGTAGCATGGCTCCTTTCAGCAGTTTTGGCGTTGGGATTCATGAGACTCTGAGGTCAAGTCAGGATCCTCTTGCTGGGGATTCCACAGTGCTCTGTGAATGGTGATGATTAGGTTATCATGTCTTTGCTCTTTGACCTCTTCTAAAAGAAAGGCCTGGCCCAGGATTTCCCTGTACACGGATGAGACCGTAGATATCCCATGAAAATCTGAGGGGAGAAAGTGGCATCCAGTTTGAGGCATTGCCTGTAACCTAGTCACTGGGAGCGCTGGCTAGTCCTGGCTTGACAGGCTTTTTATGTTTTATTCCTATTCTCAGCAAGCTCTTTCTTCATCTGCCTATCTATGATATTTTATAAATGAATACAAGCGTTGTGCTGGCTTTGGCTCCAGTCTCAAGTGTTAAATTAAGATCTTGCCTGATTTGTCTCCCTTGTGTTAGTAGAGAAGGTGAGTGCAGAACATCTGTGTCCTTTTCCAGGTCTGTGGATGTTTGTAAGGGAAGGGACATGGCAGTGCAATGCCCAGGGATCAACTGGTGAGGTATCAGGAATACAGGAAATCTCCACGATGAGATTCTGTGTTATTTTTCATTTAACAAGAGTGACAGCAGTGCATGAGATGAGATGGGTCAATTTTAGCTTGTTTCTCAAACATCTGTAGGCACACAGAAGGTTTGTGTGTGGTGTCTGGGGCCAGTTTCTGTCACTGCCATTTCCAGGTGGGCTGGGAGGGTTCTCCACAGCCCATCTCTCATGCCCAAGTCTTGCATTTCTGTATGACCTTCCATTTTGAAGAAGTACAAAATGGTTACTAATTAAAAGGGGTGTATTCCCAGTAGAATCAGTGCAGATATTCCTGGGGTGCTGGGATGCATCTGGGAGGAAGGAGCACTTCATCTACTACAAGAAGAATCAAAATGCTAGGACACTGCTTAAGCAGCAATAGTCATTGCACAGCTGCTGACAGAAAATAAACTCAAAAGCAATTATGACAATTTGTGAGAGAATGCTTTCTCAGTCTTGTCCAGGTGAAGAATGCAGTAAATAAAAAAAAAAAAATCAAAGTAATTCTTAGGGCTTTGGGGAGGGATGTTACAATGCAGAGTATGATATCTCTGTTTTAGAATTACATTATGCACATGCTGGAGAGCATTGGTTAAGCAATTGTTCATGCTGAGGCACTCTAATGAGTGTGATGCTTCACACTTCACTTTCACCAGTAAGTATTGCTCTGTAATTGCTTTTTGCATATTGTGTGGTCTCTGAAGTCACCATCAAAAATTGATCATTGATGAACTTGGGCCTTCAAGTGCATGCAAAAAAAAAAATCTGGCAATATTTGTCTCAAGGTAATGGCTCTTCAGGACATGAAGGATAATGCAGGGGGCTTGAGAAGAGATTTCTTTGTTTCACAATACACAGGTGTGGTGGTTTTAATAGCTTGATTTTAAGGGAAGATGGAAAAAGGCAGCAATGGAAGTGATTTTTCTGTGAGGAGCTGATAGCAGCTTTTTAAGAAGCATTATTAATTAGCCTGAATCATATCACTTATTAAGCATTCTTAATAAGTGATATGATTATGAATTAACTTATTAAGTCTTCTTGTTAATAATTGAATTTGTGTCCATTTTCTATTTGCTGTCAGACATTGTTAGTTCTGCCCTCTCTGTACTTTGCCAGAGATGTTGATAGAAACATTTGTTGCTGTTTCACTTCAGTTATTTTGATCCACAAGATAAACAAATTGTTCCTACTGTTTTTATTTTACCGTTGTTTCATTTCACTATTTCCTCTCTTTTTTTCTTTTTAATCCTTAACCTTGCATTCTTGCTTTTAAAGTAGCATTTTTCTTTTCTCATAATATTTTGTTTATCTTGCTGTTTGTGGAGTTTATGCAAGTCTGTTCTGAGCACTGATGAAACACACCTTGGGTATAATATTTTTTTTTTCTTTTACATGTATATTTTTTTACACGGTCTGATCCTGCTCAGCAAGGTTTTCAGTGTGCTTATCTTTGTGTTCACTGTGGGGAGTGGGAAGATGCAGAGAAAAATATGCAAGGAGAGAAATGGGCTAGGAATGAAAAATAACATTTTGAAGGTGCGGCTTGGCCTCAGAACTTGGTATTTGGGTGGAATGACTTTTTTTTGAGCAGCCCCTGTACCAGCTACTGAAGTCCACCATGGTTACACAACTAGAAAGGGTGGTGTGTCATTTTGAAGGTATCTGGACAATTCACATAATTATCTAAATGCTAAACGTTGTTATCTAAACATCACTGGCTGTGCTTTGATAGCTCAGTTCGCTCTGGTCAGACAGACTTAACAATTTCTCATGGCATGGGAAGGGGATGGGGCTTCTCTCTCCCTGTGCTTGGAGGGATCATTAAATAAACCCCAAACCATAAGTAATGGGAAATGTTGCACAGTTGTGGCTGTGGCTGTGCTGCAAATCCATCCCAAAGTTTATAAGGGCTTCCATTGCTGCAGCATCCGAATTGTTTATGGGGCAGTTCCTACATCAGTCCCTCCCTATTGGGCCAAGGCTTTTTTGTGGGTTTTTTTTTTAGGTGTGAACAGAGACCTAAGAGGGGCAGGGATTTGTCACAGTTTCCAAGAGCAGCCTCTGGTGGAACAAATATCTCCCAGGCCCCCAGGCTGTGGGAAAATCCCAGAAAGCTGATTGGTACTTCCCTTGAATAACCAGATTTCCTACTGCAGTGCTTGTCAGCTTCTTGTTTTGCAAATTCACACTGTACTTAACAGTGCAAAGGTGGAATATTTTAAAAGATGGCCTCTCTTGTTGAGCTCTATTCCCCTGGATAATCCTGATGGCTACCGAGACAAGTCAGCTCTTTCAATGTTTTTTTTTTTTTTGCATGAGTTCTTTTTTCCCCCTGGAGTTTTCTTTTACCAATATCTGTTTTTCTAAAATATTAATCATATTTGATATTTTTGTTGCTTGTAAGTTACTTTAAAGATAAGAGGAAAATTATGAATATTTTCATGAGTGAATGTCTTGAATTAATGTTCTTGTCATTAAAAAGGGTAACAGAGTTTTAGGTTAATGTATTTATCTGTGCATTAATGTAGCCTCAGCACTTATTTTGTTTGCCAGTGTTTCTAAGTAGCAATTAGAAAATATATTCAAAGTGAACTTGATTTCTAGTGACTGTGCATAATAAATGTGCTAAACATAATTACATATTTAAATGCATTAAACTACAAGAATGATTTGGGATATTTCAGCAAAGCTCAGTGAAGAAGTATGGGAACTATATGCAGTAATTGCTCTAGATTTAATTGTACCATTAAAGGCATGAGTGTTTATATTGTAACAATATAATCTGATTTAGGAAGAACTTGCAAAAAACATGGCAAGTAATTGTAAGTTTTCTATAACCAGTATTATTTGTGTAGCAGCACAGTGCTAGCCCTATTATTGTAGCAAGAGGAGAAGTTCCAGTAAGATATCATTTATAAATATAAAGAACTTATTTTCTGGAGACATAACATGCTTGAGATAGAATGGGTTTGATTTTTAGATCTTCACATAAACAAAATATCCTTGGGGATTTTTCCTAAAATCACGTAGAGGAAGACGGTTGCAGAAGAAAACCTATCTGACAATAATGTTGCCAAATGACCTTTGTGTAAAACTGGTGCTTTCAAAATGTAAAATTTCTTGTGTTATAACCTATTCAAGGTCATGGGTTGAATAGAAAAGTAATTGGATTTGAGACACCATATGTTGTGGGATGCTTATGACATCCCTAATGAATCATATAAGGGTACTACTTCCAAAAAAGTGTTGACATTAACATTGTAATGTTTGTTGACATTAAAACTTTTATTAAGAGAAACATCTTTAAGTCAGTGTCATCTGATTATTTTTTTTCTTTCTCTCTTCCACCCATCATGATAAAAAGCCCACCCCTGAGACACAAAGGGCTTTTCTTACTTTGCCAGGCCCCAGCCTGTCACAATCACTCACTAGACTTTACTGCCCTTTCTCAACACTTCCTGATTCACAGTGACAAATCCTGCACTTAAAAACAACCAGACTGCATTGCTGTGTGTCTCTTGTTAGTCATTTCACAGTATTTATGGTGCTGCTTGCACTGTCATAGCATGGGTCCCCGCTGGGTAATAATTAGCATTGATTCCATGATTCCAGAAGGCTGATCAATCACTTTATTATACTATACTTATTAAGAAACCCATTGCCCTTACAGACAGTCTGATACAGTTTTTTTCTAATTGGTCCTTGATTCCAAATTCCACTTTTCTCCAAGGAGATCTTTTCACCCCGCCAGTTAGGAGAGGGGCCACTAAATGTTTTTTTTCTAAAGGAAACCCCTTTAGAGGTTCTTCTCCCAAAGTTATCCTAAACCAATACAGTCCCCTATGAAGAAGTTCTATCTCTAAGGCAAGCAACATATAAGGAGTGCAAAGAGTCAATTTCTGAAAGCTGAAACCTGGAATTATTCCACAATTCTTCCTCCTTTGTTTTTGGAACTATGCAGGGATTCATCAAGAATTTTAAAAGCCAAACTCCTGTAGGTCTGTAGCATGGGCTACATGATTTAACACCTCAAGAGGTAATGCTTGCAGGAGGGCAGAGTCTCAGTGATTTAAGTGTCTAAGTTGCCCATCTGTGTGGGAGGAACATGGGGAGCAGTTGGGTGAAGTGTTTGTCAATGGAGTTCAATTTTTTTATCTTTTCTGCAGCTTGAGGAACACACATATAAATAAATAAATAAATAAATGTTTAATGAGAGAGGCCTCCAGTACTGTGAAACATTGGCATGAATCTCTGAAAATACCATTATTACTCCTAGTGCTGTCAAATTCAAATTATGTCTGAAGGGAGGCATCAAGTTGAAATCAGCTTGCTGCTATATTGCTGCAACATGAAGGAGAAAATTCAGGGCAGAGGGAAAAGATCAATCTTTTTTCCCCTTGCGATTCTGCCAAATTCTGTTTTCTGCCATTGTGCTTATGACTTTCTGTTTTGTCTTAACATTCCTTCATAAGATTTTAATAGCATATTGGAATATTAATATATTTCCTCATAATGTTGAAATATTCCCAACTCTTTACCATGTGGGGTTTACAATTGTTTTCTCATCCACCACATTATATCTTGCATTTATCCAGGGGTCCTCCAGGGCAGCTTTGCAGGGATAAACTTCCAGGGAATCTCATAAAGCTTAGGTGGCATAGCAGGACAGCAAGTGAAGCAAGCATGAGGCATTTCTGGTGATTTCTTTGCAGAATTCTTGAGAAAGGTTCACAAAATCCTTGAGATGGGTTCACAAAATCCTTGAGGAGGCAGATCCAAAATAGCCCTTGAGCAATTTGGAAGGACATTCTGACCCTGACTTAGCATCATCTTCTTTTGACCAAGTCCAAACATGGTCCTGGTGCATTTGGACATGTGCCATGGGTGCAAATACCCGAATGCTTCAGAAAGTGGGATGTGAGGTGTTGGCTGTCTCTTTATGCTGGGAATACCCACCCAAGTGTGAATTTCATAGCCTTGACCTTCCTTCTGGGGCAACTACACTATTTTCTGCTGTAACTTTGCTCCCCTTGGATTTCCTTTTGGCTGCAGCTCTTTCTACCCTAATGGAGTGGAACCATTTGCCTAAAATCATAAACTTTGTCAATATTTTTGCTGTTTTGCTAATACTTTGAAGGATTTCCCCCCCTATTCAAAACCTAAGCGTTATTTTCCTGTCCTTAGAAGATTTATTATCCTGTTTTTCATTTTCTGTTCTGGGTATGTGTTTGACACATCTTTAGTTATTAGAATAAAGCCTGACACTGTAGGAAATAGAAAATGTTTGCCTGCATTACATTTTATATTATAAATGGTGCTTGTTCTTTGCCATACAAACAGGCTCCTTGAATAATTTTAGTGTGTTGTTAAGAACTGTGCTGAGCCATTTGCCAGTAAATCAGCATCTTGTACAGTAAACTCTCCAGGCTTTGTCAGCCACTACATCTGGGGAATAAAATCTAATAAAAAAATCCAAACATGGAGCAGTTATAGCTTATCTCCCTGAAAAACTTACAGTGTTTTGTGTTTAGGAATCAAATATCTGAGTTTTTTTGGGGTGCAGTTGTTGTAAAGCTTTGAGATGTAAAGTAAAATGTGAAGAACATCTACTTTTTGCTGCAAATCTGGTATTTGCAATAAAATACATTATCCATTTACAGTTTTCCTTTCATTTCCTGACTTTTGGGGAAGGTTCACCTCATGAAAGTTGTAATACTTCCAGCTTTGTGTGTCAGTTAGGAGGAAACATCCTGAAAGGAATGTCTCCTATAAAGAAGGGAAGATTATGCACTCCCTCCCCCACCAGTGATATTAAAGGAATTTCTTGGAAAAAAGTGCAAAAAACCTGTTTATTTAACACACAGAGTGCATGCAGGCATGGGGTGGAGGGGGAGGGGGAATTAATAATGTTAGATATTAAAAGCTTGCTGTGAAGAAAGCTGTTGGATTTTAGAGTTCTGTTCGGCTTCTCCCGAGGTCCGGAGCTGGGATGAGGTGTCCTGGTGCCTCTCTGCCAGCTCCTGGGCATGGTCCATTCTCAGACTGAAGCTAAGCTGAGTATTTCCAGAAGAAGCTGCAGAATTCACCAGAGAAACTGTATGCAGTCCTGGGAAACTTCTAGCCTCAGCTAACAAAAGGAAGCTAGCTAAAAGCAAAGCACAGAACTCTCCCTCTCTCTGCTGAGAAAGAACAGAGGGAGTGGAGGAATATCTGTGTTTGAAAACAGACCACCAAAGGAATTCCCCTGCTTCCCCCAGGCCTAGGTTAAAGTTACATTGTTGGGGAATGGTTGTTGGAACCATGATTCTGTGGAATACCTGCTCCAAAAAAACCTCTGTTTAAGACCCCAGAATCAGGCTTTGTCTGACCCGGGAAACAGAGCTTGGGAACCAGTCTCTGTTTTGAGGCCTGGGAAACTGCATAGTTGTACAAGGCCTGGGAATGAGATAACCTTGAAGACAAGCTCTGTCCTTGGAAGACATGACTTAGAGATGAGAAACTTGGCTTGGAGAACTTAGCTACATCTGTGACCACACGTAGGAGAAGTAAAACAAAGACATTTGTAAATTAACCAACCAGAGCTTACTGCTGACTGTGCTTGTAGAATACCCTATATAAGCTAAGGTATCTTTGAATAAAGTTGGAGCTTATAAATCATATTGATTTTGTGCTTGTTTTCCCCACTGCCCGCATCATTACAGGGAAGAGATATGCAGAATAAATAAAGAGACTCCACAAGCTGGGGTGGTTATGAAGTGGGTCTGTGTGTCAGTGCTTGGCACAAGTGAGGTATTGTCGCCCTGATTCTTAAGATTTTCTGAGTTTATATTCTGTTAGAGAACTTTCCCACACAATTTCTGTAAATAACATATTGTTTTGCATTCCTTCATGGGGGTGGAAAAATTTGATGTACTGGTGGTTTGTGCAATGTCTTTGGAGAGGTGGCCCAACGTGGGGCCAATCTGCTGCCGCCTTTGGAAAAGTATAAAAGTTGGAGTCAGAGAATAAACTGTCCTCTTCTTTGCCTTGCAATAGCAGTGGCTCACGTTGTGCTTTCACGTGTCCTGTAGCAACAAGAGATCTCTCCAAAAAATTGTGCCCTGAGGCTCGGTCTGACCCAAACCTTTATTCCCAAAGGTGTTCCATATTCAATACATTGCACAACCTTCCATGCACATTCAACCCCTGGCCCTGCATCTCCTCGCCTCTCATGCTAAATAGGTCCACGCCCTTCTGGGCACGCATGGTTTGCTGTGGTGGTCTTGCAGGGGTCTCTGGTGGTCTCTTGAGGCTGAAGATTTTGGTCTTCCTCATGATTGAACTTTTGAAATTTCCTCTCTGCACGTGAGCTTTTGGTCCTTTGGTGCTTATCTGAGAATGTCTGTCAGTCTTGATAGGCTTGGAGACAGAGGAGCCTCGTTATCTGGGTTCTTTGCATCCTCAGTCTCCTCTGGTATTGTTCTTTAAGCAAGAAGCTTCAGAAATTTGCATTTTCCTATGTCTTTTGTACCATGGTAGAGGTTTCTTAAGTAAAAGGTTAAAATTCAACACATAACTCTGCAAGTTAAAATTTAAATGCTTAATTCATTTTGTTAATTTAAGTGAACTCCAAAAATCTCTGTTTCAACAGGACCCATTTCTGAGCTTAAAGCAGAGGATAGGGGAATACAGTGTCATACAGTCACCCCAAGACACTTCAATTTCAGACTGAGATGGAATGTTAATGGTAATATTAACTCTGACTACTTTAAAAAGTAAAATAAAATGAAGAAACATCCTCCTCCTTTAATGTTAAAGATCATGAGGAACACCCTAAATGTAGGAAGGGTTTTATTTGCCTTTTGATCTTGGCATTCTGGGTATAATCAGATCCTCCTTTGCACCTTGTCTTCACCAATTAATAGATGTACCAGCTCATTTTGTATCATTACTTAAAATTATTTGTGGCTGCTGACATGCATTGATTCCAGTTATAGTGGGTATCAAGAAACAGGCCAATTCTCATATGCTCATGGCAGCATTGTGATTCTGTGGGATGAATTTAGTTTACTGCATTCCTCAGAACTTCTTTTGTAAGAGGAGGGTACTGGTGGAAGCAATGAAGAGTGAAATCCCCAGAAAATGAAAATAGGGAGAGCAAAGGCAGGTCCTGTCAGAAGCAGGAAGGATTCTGACATTTTATCCTGTTTTTTCTTTGCATTATAATAAATGTCTTGAAAGATCCTACTGTTTGACACACAAAGTATATAAAAATTATTTCCACCAGGTCCACACTGTCTCTGGTGCCTGACAAACTAATGTCATGTGAGCAGTAATTTAGTGTTGGCATTTCCTAAGGCCAAGATGTGGAACACTCAGAGCAAGCAGAACTATTCATAAAAACAAGAATTCACAGATTTTGAAGTTATTCTGATCTTTGCAGACCAACTTATTTTGATTGAGTTCCTTGTCTGTGTTTGAGTGCTTGGATCAGTGCAGGAAGGACAACCTTGCACACCCTCAAGTATCTTTGTTCCTGGTCTTGTGATCTCAAGTCTCAATTTTTCAGCACAATTTCCATTGCCCCTCTTCTTTCAGAGTATCCACTTGATAGATAAGTGAGAGTGAATGGTGAGAAAGGATGTTTTTTGTTTCGTAGGAGTTTGTTTTATAATAAAATATCCAACCTTCCAGGCATATCTGTGAGGTGTTTGCTTGCTGGTTCAGCTTTGAAGACTGGGACAGGAGGGTGGACAGATAGATGTATGTTATCTATAGGTACAGTTATGCTGAAGGTCTTTGCTTTCTGCTTTCATCCCACAGATCTCCTTTAGTTCTGATTTTCTGCACAGGAATATTTTTTCTTTTTGGTGAAATTAAAGGAGCTTATAAACCTGAGCTTATAAAACTCTACTATTACATTTTTTTTGACTACTACTTGAAACAGAAGGTTTCAGAGTATTGTAAATATGAATTTTATCATGTTTATCATCAGATGAGCTTGATAGTTTGATACCTAAATTGTTTTGATATCATGTTCTTCAGTGTGAGTGGACAAATCTGAGCATTTCCTCCCTTTATTGGGTCCTTAATATCCGTTATTGGCATGAAAACCTGGTCCTGCCTGGGGTGTTGACTGTTCATCAAAGTAAACACTGCAGGCTTCCAGGTGTGCATTTCCTGCCAGGTACCTCCCCACTGTGCTGAGCCTTATCACCAACAAAAAATCCCCTTCCTGATCTGAATGGTTGAGGCAGAGAGGGCAGTGAGGCCACATTCAGCCCTTCCTAGAAATATTGGGCTTGTGTGCAGCCAGACTGCCTCTTCTCACTTTACAAGCTGCAATCTTTCCAAACCACAGACTCTCGACTTTCCTGTCCGGTGCTCCTTGCACTGGTCTCTTCAGGCACAAATAAAATAACATTTTTTGTCACATAAAAGCTCCTTGGCTGTTCCCTCACACTTCTTGCAGTGCTTGTTCTTCCATTTGGTGTAAACAATTCCTTGGTGCCACAGCGTTTTTTAGCTTCATCTTGCTTTCTGTGAACTTAAATGTGGTTCAAAGTGAGCATTAGGGATGGGAGATCATGAGGCCTGACCCCTTTCCAGACTGAAAAAAAACCAACCTTAAAAATCCCTCAGTATTCAAGAAGGTCAAACATGTGCTGTGTGAACTTGTTAAACACATTTATTGAGTTCTTGACAGTAGCCAAACACAGTGAATGACCATTATAAATAAGAAAAAAGGCATTTGCTTTTACTTGGCCAGCTCCTGCTTTATCTGTAAAGAAAAAATATCCTTTTTGCCACCCATTTACAGGATTGAATGTTTGTCCCAATAATGGCTTCAGCAAGGAAAATGACAATTTTAAACTGAGATATGTTTCATGTGCTTTCTGCTTCTGAGCCCAGTTCCTGTTAATAAAGTGGAGTTAAAGTTATACCACCTTAAGTGCATTCCCAATTGTCATTAACTCACTTGAATGGGCTGCAAACAAAGAAATTAAGTAAAAAAAGAAAGAACAAAAAAAAAAGAAAAAAAAGAGAAATACAAATTATACATCCACAAATAGTAGAGGCTTGTTATTTCAAAAAGGAAAAAAAGAAATCAAAGCAACTTAACTAAATTAATTTGTTAAACACATTTATTGAGTTGTTAATAGTAACCAACACAACGTATGATCTGTTGTAAAACAAGAAACAGAAAATGGATAGATTCTGATTTTGTCAAATCCTACTACAGATATGTGACTGAGGGAAATATTTCAATTTCCTTTATATTCTGCAGTGATATATTTACAATACTTATCTCTCAAAGTCTGTCCCTTTTTAAATTAAATTAACAGAAAGATCATACCTAGAACTGTTTCCTTTACAGTAGTCTTGTTCTGTCTTGTCAGTATCCATTAATGATAGTGAAATAATGAGAGCTTTCCAAGGATTACTTGGCACACAGAACACAACTCCACTTTGATGCTGTACTGAGCCACCTTTTTTCTTTTTTCAATTGAGGGAGAGAGGGGGAGAAGAGGAAGAATTTCATATGTACAAAGGCTGAAAAGTCTTTCCTTGTGACTCCAAATTAGTTCAGGAAAATTGTAATCACGTTTACTGTAATACTTTTGTTTTGGTTTGGTTTTTTTTGTTTTGTTTTGTTTTTAAATGGCCACCAATCATATGAATAATTTTTGAGGCGTTTTCCAGTGTGGCAGCTCTTTTCCCACAGCACAGGGTGCACGTGAGCCCAGAGAGGGAGGTTGGGTGCATTGTAGATGATGTCAATTCCCAGAAGGAGCATTCCAGTGAGGATTTGGGTTCTGCCTGCTCTGTCTCATTTGAGGAGCCATTCATTTACTGGAAGAGAAACAAACAAAACCAATTATGCTTCAATAAATGCCAAATATGAAACTGGTTTAACACTATCAATCAAATTGATTTAACACTCTATTAGGCACTTAGACAAAATGTCTTTAAAAAGCCAGGAGGTTCAGTTTCCTCCTTTTTCTAGAAAAGAACTAAGTCTTAATGACTGTTTATTTGAAGTATTGCAACACAGTCATCTGCCTTGTTGCCGAAAATGTCCTTTCTTTTCCTTTAGTGCTACTCCTTCATAATGATATTACTGCTGTGAGAGCACTTTAACACCATTATTTGAGGCAACACAGTTGTGTGCCTGGGCTCAAAGATGCATGAGACACATTAAATCTCAGTTGTGAGCCATAGCTGTGGCAGTGTAAGACTCCAGCTGCAGATGACTGAGCTGCTTCATTGTTTATATCCACAGCTTGACAAAACACTTGGCAATTGAGGAGTTTGTTATGGTGGAGCACCTTGAAAGTGAAATTAAGTCTGATCAATTACTAATTTTGTTTGAGATCAGTTGTCATCAAGACTAGCTCATCCCCCTTTGTGGGTGAACAAACCAGAGCAAAATGCACTTTGTAAGGTGAGAAGACTTTAAAATGAGGCTAAAAAACCAAGGTCCTGTCCTATTTATTTCTAAAAAACATATTCGATGTCCCAGGCTGTTTTTTTTTTTGTCATGCTCTTCCTGCACATTTACTCATCTATTTCAAATGTGTGGCATTTGACTGACACAGTTATTCCCCCAGATCTGGAGTCCTATGTGTTTTTATTTGTGTGCCTTGTTACACCCTTGGATTTCTCAAAGAAAGGAGCTCAGTGAAAGCATAGAAAGGGTTATTCTGGAGGTGGAATGTACCTCTATACTGTAGTTTCTGTGCTCTATTGTTTGGACAATCTTTTCCCTGTAAACTAAAGTTGATATTGGTTCGGATACATCGATTGTTGAGAGGCTGGACTGGTCTGAAATTGTCGCTCATGCTCAGAAATATCTGTGATGGCTGATTCTGGCTTAGCAGTCGCAAAGAATGCATCTATAAAGACAAAACAAGGGGGTTTTAGTACTGGTCTTTCCTGTAAGTAAACAACATACAACATTATTAAATAGATTAGTTAATAAATGGAAGTAAAACAGAATTTCAGTGAAACACAATTTCAGTGAAGCAGGATTTCAGTAAAACAGAATTTAACTGACAGTTTGTAGTCAGAGTTAACTTAAAAACATTCCTTGTATGTTCCTCTGTTTCTGACCCCCATTTTAAATGAGATTAACCAGTTTTGTAGGGAGTGAATAAAATAGAATCGAGGTGTCCTTGGGTGAGCTGGAAAGTAATGGAATCCACAGTGCTGGTTGGGAGCAGCTGGTACAGAGCAAATGAACTTGATGAATGACAAGAGCTAATTTCCTGAATTTTGTAGCTATCAGTGTAGCTCTCAGTTGAGAAGCCACAGTTTTGGTTGGTGTTATTCAAGAACCAGGTAGGGACAGGCTGGATGGGGAAGGAAAACTGACAGTGATGCTGCTGAAGTCGTGAAATTAATGATGTTAAAAAGTGAGAGCCTCTTCTTGCTGACAGAACTGTCATGATACTGTCTATGCTGTGACTGAGAGTGTTCCTACAGCAGACTCTGGCCTTCCTCTGAGCTGGTTTCACAGCACAGAGGGAAATACTGAATCATCCTGTGCATGCAGTGCTGGTTGTCAGAAATGGCTCTTATGGTGACTATGAAACTCTTAATTGATTCAAGTCAACCGAAATCAGAGAGGGAAAAAAAATAGTTTCAAGTTACAAACCAGAAACCCTCAATACTTTGGTTTAAAGATCTAAAACCAAAATATCTTCCACATCAATGTACAATTTACAAGGTTTGTTTATGGCCTTTAATGGGGAAATTGAGTAGCTGGGTTTTATGTACTGGAAGTCTTTAACAGCTTCTAGGGAAAACTTGAGCTGGGCATTGCTTTTTCAGTATGAGTACACAACATAATTAGCAAGTATTCCACAAAATCCATTTTCAGCATTAATAATGGAGGATATAACTAAGTATTAATGGAGGATGTGATTAAGCATTAAAGCATGACAAAGAGCAAGTATCATGAGGTTATAACCCATAGGTAGCAGCACAGACTAGAAATAATTCTAATAATTCTAATCCTTATTTTGCACATTAATGATGGACCTAAAAATGTTGCTTGTAGGAAAATATTCAGGTCCTGTGTTTGAAAAGTTCACAATAGTGAGCATTTTTGACTCTGCTCAGCTGTGTCATTCTCCCAAATCACCCATTTAGAAAGGAAACAAAGTGCTTTCACTGCCTCCAGACTAAACTGGACAGAAGGAATATCACAAAAAGAAAACATCTCAGGCTTTTTAAAGTAATCTTATTTACAATGTTAATATGATTTTAAATTCCAAAGTGATACTTAGGGTTGTTTTCTTGTTCCTCATTTCATTTATTAGGCAATATTTCTTCTGCTGCCTGCTTGGGGCAGGCAGATGGTGGTTCAAGTATTCCTTGGTGTTCCAGCATACAAGTGAGGGGGTTTTAGTTCAGCTCACAGCTCTGTAGGCAACTCACTGATGGAAACTCTGGAGAAGAGGCCAGTTGGTGTTAAATTTGCTGTTTTCTGATGCCAGGCTTTGGATTGTGAGCAAATTTAATAGAAATTTAGTTTTTGAGATTTTTCCACAGGTGTGTTTCCTCAACAGCTTCCTTTTGGATGTGAAGTTGTGTTTTCTCTTACATAATTTTTCTTGCTTCTCTCTAATAGGTGCTTCAATACATCAGTCTGATTTTTCCAAAGGTATTTGTGGTGTGTATCCTGTAATTTTATTCTATACCAGAAATCATTGGCTGATTTAATTTCCAGAATGCTCCAGATACTGCATCTCTGTCACATTAATGTGCTATTGACATGTGTTTATTCAGAACTAGGAATGGCCTCTGTTACCCTTACTAACCTCAGTTATGTTTGTACAACACTGATTTACTTGTTTTAGAGTCACCAAGTAACTGTTCACAGTATCACAGAGTGATGCAGTTGTGAAAAGACTCTGAAAATCATTTGGTTCAAACCCTCACTGAAAACTGGGCCCCCCTTAAAGTTTATATGTGTAGATAATGATGGAGCTCTTAACAGTATTTTTATTTTGACAAAAAAATCTCTTCAATACTTTTGCAAACTGTATAAATTGCATGCAGAGATCCCTACAGCACAAGAGTTGAATCTAATGTAAAGCTCTAAATATTATGTTTAAAATAATACTTTGTACCTATCCTAGATTGAGTAATTTGTAAATTGCTTTACCTGCATCCTTGTTATGTAGACAGGTTTGTTCATTATTATCCAGCTTGCTGTTTCATAGCAGGGTGGAATTGTCATTGACCCATCATATGTAATGAAACTAGATGTCTCTGGATAAAGTTCCTCAATATTAAGCCCCTGTAGTAAGTATGCATCATCTGGAGAACAAATGAGGAAAACAGGTAAAACAACCACATCACAAAACAACAAGAAAACCCCAAACAAAACAAAAACCAAACCAAACCAAACAACACCACCCTTTTCATGTCTCCTAATTCCAGAACATGATGACATGATGTTCACTTCTACCGAAAAATGAAGTGTAACAGATGCACATTGCTGGATGCTCCAGCAGCTTACACAAGAACAAGTCACACAGGCAATATCCCTGCCCCTGCTGGGTGGATCTGCACTGAGATTCCCATTCACACGCTGGGAAATGAGCACAGGCACTCAGAGGGCAACTCTGACTCACATTTAGGGATTGGAGTTGCTGCTTGGAGTTGCAGTTATTGACTGAGATCCAGAAGCCTTTGGAGAATGCTGACTTTCCAACTTTTGGGGTCATTAACAATCTTTGCTTGACAAAGCCTCAGGAAGGCCAAGAGAGTTAAAACTTAATTGGCCTTCTGGCAGGAGAGGAAGTTGCAGTTAATGCATGAAAATAAAGCTGCTCCATGGAGCCTCCTGGCCCTTCATGTGCACCCTGGCGTGGGTGCAGTGCCAGCTCCCTCAGAAAGCTCAGCTCCAGGCAGAAGGCTTGCTGGGAAGCAGTCCCAGGATTCCTGCCTTTATTGTAAGGCTCCCTGGGAATTAATGAAGTGAATTCCTCTGCAACAGAATTTATTCTGTGGATGTGTACCTAAATATAATGAGATATAACTATATCTTTCAAAATTCATCAGGGTTCCTTGGTGTTTTCTGTACTCTCTGTAGTATTTCTCTTGGGTAAATGCTGGCAGTACTTTTGGCAGTGCTGTCAAAGCTAAAACTCAGATTTTCCTGCCAACTCTTAGGCTGCAGGAGTTCACCCACTCAGGGATAAACATGCTGTATTACTGATACACTGCTGCTTGTGTGTATCTCAGAGAAAGCTGGGGTGGTTGTGATTTGTAACATTGTGAGATCTCTTTGAGCCCTTTCACTTGTGTGCTGTGTCTCCAATTTGGTTCATTTGCAGAGGGAACATTAAAATGCAGGCAAGGAAAAGTGCACACTGAGGTGTGTTCCCTCTTTCAGTGCTCAACATGAGCTGACCTTGATTTGTAGAGAAATCCAAATGATCAAGGTAGTGTATAGGAGCTAAAAAAGAAATGTGTAATTTAACTTGAATTTAACATATTGTAGCTGAAGGACATAACTTAGATGAGCAAAAGACTTGTACAATCTAATGGAAAAATAAGAAGGGCTGCAGACTATTGTCTTGGGCAACAGAAAATCAAAGAACACAGGCAGAGAAAATGTGACTTTCTTTTTTATTTTAACACAGCAGAGTCAACATGGTACAGGGTTTTGGGGCAACAATATTGGCAGCTACAGCATCAGTTAAAATGCCACAGCGAGAGTGTAATGTTTCTGCCTCATTGACCAGGGCCTTACTGTTATTTAATATTTTATATGTGTTTGTTGTTTTACAAAACAAAGGCTTGGCAGGTCCTCTCATGTTTGTTAGAAAAAGAGCCCTCTGCCCTGTCCTTGCAGCTTGAGCTGGGTGATTGCAGCGCTGGGTGGCTGGCTGGATTCTCCAGCAGAAGTGCCTTTAGTGTCTGGGAGGTGGCTGCCTGTCTCCTGTTTTAAAGCCTCTTTCTAAACCCAAATCTTCCAGACAGAAGCCTGCAAACACAGTCAAAATGCAGTTCTGTTTGAACAAGCAGAGATGACTGAATACACCTGTGTCCTGGTCATTAAAAACATTATTTGCTGTGCACTGATAATTTTGCTAGAATTGCATCAGAAGAGAACTGATGGACTTTTTTCCTGCCAGTGCCTGTTTTCAATGAGTCATCACACACTTTTCTCTTTCCCACATGAACATCCTGTTCAGTATTTATGAGCCATGGAGAGTGGTGTGTTTTAACACCAAGTGGCACAGAGTCAGGCAGAAGAGATCTCTAAGGACCAAATCTGCTTTCTCACAGCCATACTGCCTGCAGCTGGGCTAAAATTTCAACCAGGTAGAATTTGCCCTGAAATGTGTGCTAGGAGATGGAAAACTAACTGAAGATTAATACAGATGAGGGATATTGATATGAGAAACTGGAGTAAGGTATCACTTCAGGAAAAGTCAAAGATAGGGGTGAATGAAATAAGGGTTTGTCCAAGAAAACACAGTACTTATTAATGCCAATATATGAGTTATAGTCCCATGGGAAGTCAGATGATTCCATGAGAGAAAACTACACAGTAAGAATTTGGTTTACCAACATTTTTCCTATGAACAGGTCTGTCCTTTCCCCACATCTTGATAAGGGTTTCTTGTTCTGGAGCTGAAGCAGACCTGGTGGGTTGGTATTAATACCAGACTGCAGCACTTCAAAGTCTTGCTTATATTTACTGGAAATACATTCAAAATGCTCAAAATCACCCTGTATGATCTGTTGCCAGTAACAAGCTTCCTTTCATAAACCCATCCAGGCTTTCCTGGATCCTCTGCATCATTCCTATCTGCAGCCCACTATGCGTTTCTCTTGATCTGTTGGTGCCTTATGGTGATTTCCAAACCCAGGAATTTTTCTCTCTACAAATTAGATTTCATTAGATTTCACATTCATTTACTTGAAGGCCTTGACTCTGACAATTTACCTAGGAAATGATGTAAATCCTTTTATCCCTAGGCTTGTAATAGATGTGTGGGGTTGGCTTTCACAGCAAAAATCTGTGTATGTTCTCTTTATTATAATGCTTTTTTTTTAGGGAATATAGTGTTTATTGAGTGGAGGAAGGTACATTTAATTTTAAAGTTTATATCATGATAATCCAAAAGAGGATCTAGGTTAGATTTACAGGGTAAAGAATGTAGAGATCCTCAGTTTCTCTGCTTACCTCTTTGTCAGCTTCTCTGCTCAGTTTCTTTGCAAAGACCAAATTTTTATGTGGAGTTTTGGGAATCTAAAAAGTTAATTTTTCCCCTGATGTTAAGCGAACACTGGATGAAATCTCATGTAGCATAACTGTTTTGAAAGAAAACTAACTTATCCCCTCGAATGGGACACTTAATGAGGATTGATAAAGCAGGTTTTTTTTGAGATATCCACACAGCTTTCTGACTAAAGCCTGCTTGAAAACCCCTTATTTCAGCTTGCTCACAGTAAATTCTTTGGGCTGCAATAACAACAAAAGAAACATTTCAAATCTCCTTAAAAATTCCTTGGGGTCCACTTCACTGTAGCCATTAATACCTAAGAGTAGAAATTTCCTTTTTAATGCTCTTGGCATGTGGAAATTTCATGCAGCAGGAGGGACAGCACTTAATTTTGTTGCAGGTCTTGGAAAAAAAACAACCAAAACCAACCTTTTATTTATGTTATGAACCATCCTGACTCTGAACCAGTGCTCCTTTTACCATTCCCTCCACGTTCCTCTTGAGCACATGGGGCCTGGGCATTTTACCAGCACTGTGCCATGTATTGACTTCAGGAGTGGAGCCCTAAAGCAGAAGCTGCAGAACTCCAGCTTGCTACTAAAGGCACACTAGAAATCCTTGCAGTGTAAGAGGTAAAAGTAGTTTTCAGCAATGATGCTATAATCCATCATGCAAGACAACTGCAAAATTACTTTCAATAACACTTTCATGTTCCCAATTTACACTAAAAATTTGCAGTCAATACTTGTTACTACAGTAAGTAACCCAATGCCCTGTGGAATGTTATAAGCATTGTGTCTACCAGTGGTTTAATTTTAATGGATAAACTTAGCGAAAACCGTGGTTAAAAATTAAAGCAATTCTGTTAATCACTGCTTTTGCAGCCTGTGTTTTATGTGTTCACCTTCATGAGAAATTTCATTTAGTATACTCAAATTAGGTGTGATTGGAATTGTGACAAAACAAGCAATGAGAGGTTGTGGGATGCTGACAGCTCCAGAGAGGAGGAGTTTCCACTGTAAATGGTACATACAAAGGAAATATTTGGTACTGGGAGGGTGGGTTCCATGGGAGAGCATCTGGCTGGTCCCAGACAGAAGCTGGGAATATGGAATTTGTGGGTGAAAGAGCTGGAAAAAGCACACACAACCTTAACAATAATTCCCTGTTTCCAGGCTGCTGCAGCAGCACTGGAAGGCAGGAAGCTCTTGCAGAACAGCCTTGCTGTGTTTTTGCAAGTAATCAGGACAAGCAGTTTAAAAATGGGACTGATCTGCTTCTTCCATGAAGAGAAGATGACATTTGATACTGATAGAACAATCTGGAAAAAACATTCTGAGGAAAACCCTCTGTTGCCTTCCTTTCTATAGGTACTGTAGAGAGCTGAGTTTCATGATCATAGAAGCCTCTTATTTGGACTAAAGATGTAACAAGATTTGTTAACTCTCAGGTAAAAGCAGAGGAACCTCAGTGGCATGAAAGGTGTGTGTGTTGCAGGAGAGGACAAGGAACTATTTGTGTTACCTGTTTGCTGCATACTTTTTGAAAGTTAAATTCTGGTATTCTTGAACTTACAAACTTCATAGCAGCTTAGGATATTTGACAAAGGAAACAAAGTTTCCAGGAGAAGAGGTTTAATTTGTTATATGTATTTTTCATCATTTTCTCTAAAATACCTTAATTAACCTCCAGTTTTCCACAAGCTCAACATATGAACATGGAATTATTGAGGATCATCAGTTAAAGGCTTTTCAAATGTGAATACAACAAATATACAAGCTATGTTAATGTCCTCTTTCTATATCTGTTAAATGTAGCAGTAGTTGAATAGGAATGTTGCAACTTTTCTTTCAAAAAGAAAACACTGATGAATACTAAATCCAGTAAATGGTGCAGCATCTTGACATAACCAGATCCAATATAACCCAGGCTGCTCCACATGTCCCTTTTACTGCTAACAGTAGACAGGTTCTCCTGAGCATTCTGTGTGAATACAGTGTATGTATGTGTCAAATATAATTTCATTAATCTGTTGTTGCACCTTCAGATATAAAACACACTCTGAAGATTGAAATACGTTTAATAAAGTGATGACCTAATGAGCTTTTTCACATTCCTGAGTTTATCATGAAGAGTTCCTGGCAATGCAAACCTGGAATTTCTGCCCATAATGAGGTGCCTCTTTTTTCAGGATTACTAAATATGTTATTTGATACTCAAAGAACAACGCTGTTACCAGAGGAAATGAAAAGAAACTTACTCTTATACGTTATTCTTGTTATGGTGTCTCTGTTAAGCATACGATTTAGAAATGGATTTGATGATTCAGATACCTACAGAAGAGAAAATGCACAATGTCAAAATCTCCTCACAGACATTTCCTTATCAGAACTGCAGCTCTTGCATGTGTGCACACAGACACTCTCTGATACTCCTCCAGCCGAGTTCTGCCTTTTTTTCATTGTTGTGGGAGAAGGAAATAATTACTTACTTGTTTTTCTAACAAAGCTTGATAGAAAGTTGTTAAAATAAATACACACTTTTTTTAGACTGATGAAACAGAGATACATAATGACAGAATAGTAACAATATTTGGAGGGAAGAAATAATGTTTTTTTCTATAAAATTAAGGAAAAGGTTTCTCCAATGAAATTAAAGAGGTTTGGGAAAACCATGAAGTCTTGAGTGTTGGATCACTATAAATTATAGCCAAAATATTCACATGTCTTTGTGGTTCTGTGAAATGAAAGACATTAGAAGTTCTACTTTTAACGGTCTTTCAGTTTTCATAGTTTTAAGCTATTTAAAATAACACAGAGAAAAACTGATTTTGCTGGCTTTGACACATCAGCATGACGTGCCCTCCTTCCCAGGGCCTCAACCTATTAGAAGTGATTTGAGTGAATAACATTTCATGAAGAAACACTAAATCTGCAAAGCCAGTGACTTCTGCCATAGAAGAGTGTTATGAGTGATATTTATGATGTGAGGGTTTTTTCCCCACCTCCCTTACCCCTTTTAATTTTCTTTGTATTGTAAAAGCTTTGGAGCAGAGATGATGTGCTCAGTTCAGGAAGAAGCTGTCTCTGGATTCCAGATCAGAGCCTCTGGCCATTGCTGTAGCATACTGAGAAGTCTAACACCAACATTTACAGTTCAGGGAAAAGTTTGCTGTCTATATATTAGGAATCTGTAGTACAGAATACTTACTTTCATAAATATGGAAACTACCACCAACCCATTAGGACTCTTTGCAGCTTCTGTGACATTTGTGTACAGCTCATGGTTATAGTGGATCAGCTGAACCTAAAAAAAAGGGTGAAGGATTACAATTAACCAGTGGCAAATAATCCCATGCAGTGTTTGCAAATACTCCCCACACTGCTTGGTTTGTATCAGGATCCCATCTCTGCTTTGGGTACTTTGTAGCAGGGTAAATTTTCAGGCATTTGCAGCACATATAATTTTAATAATTTCAGTCACCATCTGGCTCCAACTGGTAGAGCATCAGCATGTTTTCCTGTGAATGGCCAGCCAGTGAATTCACCCACATCCAGTTACAGATTGCACGGCAGGGCTGACATCACCTCCCTGTTCCAGCCCCACTTGCCACGGGCACCAAGGAATCTGTACTCTGCAGCCTCAAGCCAAGCACAGAGGAGTCAGGGGTTGAAATATTTGAGGAAACATATGGGGTATGAGTTTGGAGCTGTGAAAACCACCACATGCAGAATTCAAAATACTGATATTCATTTGCCCTAGATTCTGTAAATTTGGTTACAGAGGCTCCTACAGTTAAGTGCTTACTCTATTACTGTTAACCAGGTTCTCCTTAGCATCTGCAGCTTTCCTTCTGCTTTTTAGTTTTATGATTTGCTGGAACTTTTAAATTACAAAGGCACAGTTCCCTTCTCTCACTACCTATGTAAATGTCTTACCCAGAACCTTGATATTTGATTTGTCTGGGATCACCAGACGCTGTTACAATTTATATTGCAAACTTTTTTTTTTTTTTTAAAGAAAGGTGAACAAATTTAATGAACTCTGGTGGCAGTTAAGTACTTCTGAACAGATGAAAGGCTAGTCAGCTTTGCTTAGCCTAAAGATCTTTCTTAGTTTTCAGATGTCAGTTAGAAAAGGAATGTTCTTGTTCTGGCATTGTCAGAATTGCAGGGAACAAAAGCAAATTAAATTGTTCAAGAAGACAGGTTAAATGTTTGCTTTGATTCAGAGTTCCTGTAAGAAGTGTCTAAGATATCTTTAAGGAAAGTAATTACATATTTTTGTTTATCCAAATTTTAATAAAAACAGCAAAAGAAATGTAGTTTCTGCACGGTGGGTGCCCAGAGAGGAAAATAATTTTACTGAGTTAAAAGCTATTAATAACAACAGTTATTCCACTGTTAAAATATAATTGTTCTTACACGTCTTCTAAAACCCTTTGGAAAGAGTAGCAGTGTTGCATCACCCAAGAGTTAATTTATGGCATTAATTTTGTAGGTATGAACAGGTACGAGATCAGTGCAATTTGTATGACTGACAGAACTGTTTTTAAAGTTGACCTAAATTAAATTAAATGTGCCTCCTGCTTTGTGGAAAGGCATAGCACCAGCTGGGAGAACATGGACCAGCTCTGTGGTCCTGATTTTCTTCTTTTCCTGGACCAATCCCTGGCAGTGATGCAGGGGAATTTTCTTATCTTTGAAGAACAAACCCATCTTTTCATGCCCAGGGTACTCAACCATGAAATGTTAGTGTTTGACAAGGTGGTTTTACCCATACCCTGATTAATTAATCCACAGATTTACCTTTTATTCTTTATGTAGAAGCCCACAGCAGTGCAGTGCTCTTGCTTTGCTAATAAATTGATAACATGAATTGTAGATGATCACCTGTACTTCCAGCAGTCTACTTTGCATTTAGGAAACTACTGCAGTTTTAACATTAAAATCTGTTAAAAGGATTAACTCTGCTATATTAAACTAAGGAGAAATGCAAAAAAACAGTTGCATGAAATATTTTTTTTTCTCTAACTCTCTTTGATGTTCTCTTTATTAAAATGGAGGTTATTTAGGCTTTTAGGTTTGTGCTTTGTTTTGTGTTTGTTACTGATTTTGACAGTTAATTTTTGATTTAAAAGAAGTGTATATAAACAACTGGTTTAATAGACAGGCTTGTCATCCACATTTATAGCTATATGCCAACAGTTTTGTCCTAAATAAATAAACAATATTAGAATTACTTTTTACTTTAAAGTATAAGACTAGAATGCATGGAAGGAACTAATTTTTCTTCTGCTTCTGAGCAGACAGCTGTGTAGAGAAATGCAATAATCGTGCAGTAAACTGGAAATGCAGTTGGGTTAACTACTTTTGGCTGCAAAATCTACTTTATTAGAAATAATGGCATGCTTGGAATTAGCACTGAAGCTACAAATGGTGTCTGTTTCATCAGAGCAGTTGGTAACAAGAACTAAGTTGCATTAAAGGGTGTTCAACAGTGAGCCTTAGCCAGTGTTCCTTGGTAGTGTGTTAACCATGGGGTGATATTTTCAGCATGTATTATGGCTCCTAAAAATATATTTATTATTATGGCTCCTAAAATATATTTATTATATATAAAAGGCTCTGCCATAACCTGCTTCAGGGTTGAAGTGGTTTTCTCTAGTTACTTCTAGATGCCATTTGGGCTGCTGACCTGGTGTCTTAAAGCCTGATTAGGCTCTAACAGAGCCTTATTTCTTATTTATATGCAACCACTGCAGCTAGGAAATATTTAAAAAAAACCCTAAGTGAAATGTAGACAATCAAGTCTTTCTCCTTAATATTTATATCTACTCTGAATACTTTCTTAAGTCTTACTTTAATTTATTTGCAAGTAGTAAACAAGACTAATTTAGGTAATATTTAAAGCTTGACACTTTTCTTATGCATCCCCAGGACTACAGTAAAAAGTACAAATTACTGTCTGAAAAGAGCAGTGCCGTGCATATCTCAGAATTTGCTCTCAGGACTTTCACCTTTGTGGCAACAACAACAAAAAATTACGTAAATAGGCTGAGAAAGTAAAAGTGAGTGGTGATGGATATCCGAATGCTGCTGGAACTGTTGCAAGTGTTACAACCATTTGTACTCTCTTTGCACAGGAGAAAATTCAAGGAAGGAAAAAACCCAAATTGAGCCCCAGGGGTACAGAGGAGTTCCTTGGCTGATGGGTGCTGAGTGACTCAGGGAGGGTTTTGGACAGGGGAGTCATTGCTGAGCCAATTGCTCCAAAAATGCCCAAAAATGGGCATTTTTGGCTGACCTGCCACTCAACCACTCTTGTCACTCATCGTTAGCAGATGAGCAAGAGCTGGATAAACACAAATAAATGACACTTCTCTGCAATTTGTTTTGTGTGAGGATCAAATTGAAGTTTGAGGCTCAAATGCTTAATGTTGATTATGTTTTGGCTGATGCAGAATTTCACTGTAAGCTGTAATTTGGCACCGACCCAATCCATCATCTACAAAAGTTGTATCTTAAGAGAGAATAAGGGTAATGTAGGGGAAAAAACACTATTAGATGAGTCTATCGTAATTTCTGGATTCATGCAGGATTTTCTGAGTAAACACTTCATTTAAATTGTTTTCTCATTTTAAATACAACAGATGCTCAGACACCATGATGATGAACTCAGTATAAATGCTCCATTTGGTAGATTCAGTTACATAATGGTGCTCTGTATTTCTTCTAGAATTCTGTTTCTTTAGCAATGAGGCCAGAAAAGCAGCAGAAAATGGTTCCTGCGTGTCAAGAATGTGGGGAAGTGGTGATTGATGCTATTGCTCTTGTTCACTGCATTGCCCTGAGACACTGAATACAAAGGACAGAGGAATTAGTAGTTCAAGCCTTCTCCAAAATCCACCAGACCTCTCAGTCCACCTTGCTGAAGAACCATCTGTAGTTCCATTTCTGTTCAGGGGCTGGGCATGATGGGCAAGGGCATACATGAGACTGATGAATAAAAAAAAATTAAGAGGATTTGGTCTAGTGAAAAATCTAGATCTTGCCCCTTTTGTCCTCATTTCATCATCTATTAAGGAAAAACTGAGTTTAATGTTAGCTAACAAGTAAAGGTTAGTGTTAGGGTTCCAAACCAGAAGCAGAAATAAGGCAATTATCAGTTTTACCTGCTCTCTTGAGCAGAAGTCCATTGTAAATCCAGAATGTTATTTTTCTATTTGTGCCAGAAATGAAGCATGGGATTTTATATTCTTAAGATGTCAGCAATGTGTGTCTATGAGGAAAGCACAGAATAAAACTGAGGTGTTTTATTTTAAGAAGCATTTGGTACTGTCCAGTGGAGAAGATATGACAGTCAGGTGAAGGCTGGTCTCTTCTCCCAGGTAACAAACAACACAATGACAGAAAATTACCTCAAGTTGTGCCAGAGGAGATTTACATTGGATTTTAGGAAAAATTTCTTCCCCCAAAGGGCTGTCAAGCCATGGAAGAGGCTGCCCAGGGCAGTGGTGGAGTTACCATCCCACAAGAACGTGTGGATGTGGCACTTGGAGATGAGGTTTAGTTTTGGCCTTGGCAAGTTATAGGATAACAGTTGAACTTGTTTAAATTAAAAGGTCTTTTTCCAAAAATTCTATTATTTTTTTACTCATGATCTTCTCTCAAGAGTCTCCTTCCACTTTAGTGACTGAGTTGCTCAATTATGACTTAAAAACTTATGTTCAAGTCCTACTCTGCCTCTGAGCACATCTCTCTCCCATCTCAGCCCAGCTTGTCAACTCTAACATGGGAATAGCTGCATTTTTCTCCAGTGTCAATATTGTGAGAGGCTCAGATGTAACATTACTGGTATTGGGAAACATCTCAATAATGAATGTCATGTTATGGAGTTCAGTCTGTGTCACTGATCCATGACAGTGACAATTTGTGACACATCACCCATAAAAGGCACGAAAAAGATCAGAATCCAAATAGTTCTGGCAGAATGTGGGATTTCCACTTGATTCCCAGCACCTCAAAATATGGTAAGAGGAAAACTTTTAAAGCCTGATAAAAGAGAAAAAAAACTGAAATGGACATAATTGCTGGTTAAGTTACTGTTTGAAATTAAGTTGAGAGTTCAAACAGAAGAGTTTGAGAAAGCCCAGCCTGATTCAAAATAGCCAAAAGCACTTCTGGAATTATGCTTTATTGACTTGTCAGAGGTCCTTTAGAATATTAATGCTGTGTTAGGTGAGATGATAAATTAGAGTAAAATTTTTAGAAATTATTCTGAGAAATCTAACACCTAACACCTGTCAGAGGTGCAGAGTCAAAGATTCAGTGAAAGCTGGCACAGATCTGCCCTGTAGGCAGAAGATAAGTGGATTTTTTTTCATTTTTGTTTAAGAATATCCTGGAAGCTTTTTTTAAAGCTAAGGGAAGTACAAGTGCCCTTTGCTGTTCATATGAATTGCATAAGAGCCAGTTTCATGTTTGTAATTTAACAGGCAAATTTGAAGTTGAGAAATAGCAAGCAAGAAAAAAACCACAAGAGGACAAGGATTATCTAAGAATGTGAGATAGTACAGCTTAAGGCAGACAAATATAAAATTATCTTATTTCTGAATGAGTTAAGTGGTGTTAAACTCAGTGGGAAAGTGACACTCTGGAGCCAGAACGAAGCCAGTAAGGCCCTTTGGCTTCCTCTGAAGGCTTTGGTGAAAGAAGCAGGGTGTTGGCAAACCCTGCTGAACAAATGCAGGACATGGATGTGATGGTGGCGGAAGGGGCAGAAGTGAAGTCACATTTGCATTTTTTATCAGCTGACTTTCTGCATCAGACAACAGAAGCCAAAGTTATTTTTCCCTATTAGACAACACAGTCTGTATTCATTTGCAGGTTAGTTTAAACAGCTGAAATGCTGGAAATACTGGAATGGAAATACCTGAAATGCCAAATGCCATTTTGCCTTAATGAAAGAAGATCAGGGAACATGCCATGCTCTAACATGCAGAATTCCTGAAGAACCAGTCCTTGGTTTGTTGGAGTTTCTGCATTTAGAAAAGATGACTTCAGGCAGCGATTCAAACAGAAGTCTTTGAAATTTGTTTTGTCCATGTAGTAAACTCTATCTACTGTCAGGAAACCTGATCTCAGTTGGGCTGTGAAATTATTTCACCAATTCTCCCAGATGTATTTTCTCCAGTTAGTCCTAGTGTTGTGCCTGAAACCTCTTCCTTTATTTAATTTCTTTGTTATGTACCATATCCTTTGGTATGGCTTTTGCACAGTGAATTAAAAAAAAAAAACAAAAAACCACCTTTCTCTTAGTGCACAGATGAAATGGAGCTGAAAATTACTGGAGATAAAAATCCAGCTCTTTGAACTGTAATGCTAAGAATTCTTCAATAAAAGTAGATACATAATTGAAGAGAATGTTGACTCTCTCTATCACTTTATTACTTTGTCAATATTACATCATTAAGCATGTATTTAATTTCATTATCCTGCAGTAAACAGTTTGTTGTCGAGGTGAGATAGGCTGGATTGTGATGTCTGTGGGCAAAGCTGTGTTTTACTTTAAATGCAGGTAGTGCTGTCTTTAGCTTTTTTATTATGGAGCAACTGTGTAATTACCCTATTACCTTGCTAAAACATCTGATTATTTGTCAATGATGTGAAAACATGAGAACTTAAATGTCAGAAATTCAAATAGGAATGTAGCTGTTATTTTCTGTCTGTGACACTTTAACAATATCAATTTGCCAGGCTGTTGTGAGGAAAGGATTCCATATGAAACTGTCAGTGGGGGGGCTGTGTATCACTAGAAGGATTCATAATAAAAGATTTATTTCTGATTTTAGTAAGCTTAATAAATATGCAAAGTAAGTGTTTAGCTTTATAAATCATTTAAATATATATATGATTTAGTTTTACTGCATAACAAATTATGTGTTCATTTTCTCTAGCCCTTGCAAAGCCCATTATCTCAAGTTTAAAGAGAGACACATAGAAAGAAGGCAAAGAAAAAAAAATCTAGTTCTTCCTACTTTAAAAAAATGTTGTAGAACTGTGAGCCCAGTATAAATTCAGAATTCTGTCTCCAGATTTCCCTGATCTCCTCAAGAAGTCCCTGAATCCTATTAAAAATTGCTGGTTTCTCAGCAAACAGCATGAAAAGTTTTTCCTGGGAGAAGGGTTTTAATAATTAAAATTAGTCAATACTGAAGTGCAGAAGGTTATTTGATCTTGCTCAGAAACTGACACTTTCCAGAAGGGAAAAAAAAATGCAATCTGTCTAGTGAATCACTTTGTGCAGAACTGGGAGTCAAGTAGAAGAAATTTGCTGCAGAAGAAAAGAGGACAACTCACCAGGGAAATAGGTTTGCTGAAAACAATTGTGAGTTTGAACATCAAGGTTGAAATTTTTAGGACATTTCCTGAAAAAATCTCTAAGACTCCTAAGATGAGATGTAAAAATGCAGTTGTTAGTACTTCAGGGCATTACATCTCTCAACCACATTATATAAAGTTGCTGTTGGCTCTGGTGCTACAGTCCAAATTTCAGTTCGTCTCCTTTCCCCCTGTAATTCAAATTAAACTCAGCTGTTTTATCAAGTCAGTCTACATTTCTGCACAGAACTGAAGCTTCCCACCTTCATTTAATGGACTGAAATTTTGCTCCCATCACCCATGTCAGCTCTAGGCAGTGTAAACAGATGACAAGATGAAATCACAGCCATGCCTGTGGCTGTCTGTGCCCAGCAGAGCTGGGTTCCCCTTGAGCCCTGCTGTTTTCCAGCCTTTCTTTTGATACAGCCTGTGCCACTCAAGCTGTGGCATTTTCCTTGTGCATGTCCAGACCCAAATATTCCCATTTTTATAAACACCAAACCTCTCCCCTGTCCTTTTCTGATCCGTTTCTTTCTGTCACTTAAAATCCATCATTCTCCCAACATTATCACTGCTGTTCCATCCCCCACTGTGCATTTCCTAGAGAGGCAAAATGGTCCTTAAATACACCCTGGTTTCCTGTCTCGGGGTTCAGGGGTTAGTGAATACAAGTCTGAGACCAGGCCACTGCTTTTCCAAGGGGCTGTCACAGTGGGAAAGGGCAGGGATGCTGCTCCACCACCTGCACCACTCTGGGGGTGTCACACAAGTGCTTCTGGAAGCACAGAAGAACCAATTCAAGTGCTCTGGCAGGCTGCAGTATCTCACCTTTTCTTTGTGCAGCTAAATTGTGTCCTTGCATTCTGAATTTTAGCTCTCCTGTAGCGTAATTAGAATCAACAAATTTCAGAAACATAAAAAGTATACCAAATGTTGCGTTAACTCTGTTACAAAAATATTTTACTTTATTGTACAAGATGGGCAGCACTAATGTACAACCTAAATGTACAGTGATGCTGCAATTCAGCAGAATTGATGTGGCTGAGAAAACCCCCGACCTTCTGAATTACTTTAATTTGTTTGATTCACCTTGTTTGACCTCTCTCTGTGGCAGATCAGGTAAGACAGCAAAGAGGGAGGCACAAAAAGACTGTCAAGGCAAGCAAACTAAGAGAGGCACAACCAGCTTTTCTGCTCCCACTTCCCAACTCTGGAGCATTAAACTTGTGCATTCTGTAATTTTTTAGCTAAGTTTATTTTGTGTTACTTGAAGCACCACAAAATACATGAATTGTTTTGGAAAAAAAAAATTAAAAAGACAACAGAAGAACTGCATTTAACTCAGAAGATAGCTGGGAGAACAGGCACAGGCTTAACATGCTCGAGTAGGAAGTACTATATTTATATTTATATCTTGATAAATGATTTAATGTTCTTATTATATTTTCTGGAACTTCTACTTTTTAAGTAAGGAACACTAGAACAGAACATCTTTTTTAGCACCTTTCATGTTTATACCATATTTTACAAGTGAAGTACTCAAAATTCAGTAAGTAATAGATGAACACCTTGGAGATGGGCATCTGGCAACTGTCACAAATTCTGGTATTGGGAATCTCATGGGTGGGACAGGCACAGATTAATCTGCAGGCTGAGGTGATTGCAGTAGTTTGCTGACAGACCTGTGCAGTTTTATACACTCATCACATTTACACTGTTATTGGCCAACTAAAGGCCTGGTAAATAAACAATTTAATAATAAAAGTAGATCTAATTGGACAAGGTAATTGCTACTACTTGAAAAGATGCAGATAAAATCATACAGTCCCTGGGGCTGAGGTTGTATACAGGTCACTGTTGCAGTTAGATGAGAAAAAGTTCTGTGAGTGATGCTGCAGAACAGCTCAATTGCCAGTGACTGCTGCAGGATCTGCTTGTACCTTCCAGGAACTGTCTCTCAGCAAAGTACCTTTGACCATGCAGGTCTATCTGTATTACAAAAACAAGCTCTAATCTCAGTCCAGACCAGACACCAGAGCAAAGAGAAGCAGGAATGAAGATGGTGCTGCCATGGCAAACTCCTGTGCAGGCAGGGGAACTGGCAGCTGGGGTTCTGCCAGCTCCCCAGACTCCCATTTCCTTCTGGTTCCTCTACTGCTAATAACAAATGGGGAGATGGGTAAACTGCCAGCAGCAATAAAGGGAAAAAGAATTCAGTGCAACCTATCTAAAGCAGCAGCAGCTCACATTGCTTCAGAACAGGAGGATCAGGAGGAGTAGGAGGAGGAGTAGGAGGAGGAAAATTTTTCATGAATCAAAACACCAAAGACAACTTCTTAATAAACATAAGAAAATATTTTCACCTAACCTACTATTAAATAGTGGATTATTCCTTCAAACCAGCTCAGCATTCACCTGTTGCTGGTTTTATCTCACGTTTATATATGTATGCACACACACAAATGGTTTTTAGTTCTCACTATGCTGATTGTTTGAGAACATTTGGCCCAAAAACCTGAAGGCTGATGCATCACAGCAGGTCACAGATTTCAGATTACAAAGGCTGTGGTGTTTTTTTTCTCAAGTTGTTGGCAATAGTTTTACTGTCTGTAGCTGGAGGTGTTCACCCAGCCAGATGTGGCTCTTTTAAATATAGTGTAAATATATTTACTGCTGTAAATAAGATTTCCAAAATGAATTAGAATTACAAGGGATGCATGCTGTTGTTATCATAGCACAGTTTGCTCGTCAGAAACTGGTGCAGCTCCACTTGTCCACAGAGAGATGGTGTAAGAAAGGTGTGCAGATGAAATGTGTGCACGCTAAGGATAACTTTATTTGCTTCATTAATAGCAGTTTGATAAACAGTTGTTCAGTCACAGGTCTCCTGATTAGAATCAAAATGTGAAGACTGTCAAAATAATTAATTATTCAATAAATCTGAAGCTATACATCCAAAGAAAAATTACTATACATTTAGAGACTTTTTAAGAGGTATTCACCCCATCAGCATTCCATGAACTTCAAAGACACATCTTGTAAATTATTTTTCACTGCTTCATTGATTTTTAATATTGTCAAATGCTTATGGCCCTGCAGTCCAGAAGTACTTTGAGATCTACTTAGCTTGGCATATTATACTACAGTCTTCTGTATCTGGCATCTTTTTTATCTATCTCTTTTTCTACATTTACAAGCTTGGAAATGTAAGATAGCTGGTGAGAGGCACGTTCAGGTATGGATGATGAAAGGCTTTCTGGGTGGCACAGGATTGTATGTAAATGACAGGAGGTTCATGACTGTTCCTCCATGCAGTTGGACATTGCAGTTTGCACAGGGCACTGCCTTGGGGTGATAACTTGTTCTGCCTGCTTTAAGGTGCCCAGTATGATTCTGTTCCATATAAAAGGGACAGAGTAACAACGGACTGAATTTTGAGAAACCAGGGGGCCAAAATTTCTGGGTCTTTGCAAACACCGTGAGCTCTCATGTCTACACCCTGCCATGCCTGTTGTCCTGACTGCAGTTGACTCATCCTCTATCATGTGTAAACTCAGCACAATAATTACCCTGCGAGGTAATTGGTAGTTAATGGGGAAACGTGCTAATGGCTGTGAAGCTGAAAGCATTCCAAGGGCTGTCATTAGTGTCTGCTGTGTGCAGCCATCAGCAGTTCCAAATTTCCAAGGGGACCATGACATGACAGCTTCCAGCACTGGACATCTCTGAATTAGGATTTTGCTTCAGGCCCAGCTTGAAACAAAACAACGAACCAAGGGGAGACAGATGGTCCCTTCCAGCTCCTCACTGCACTTTTATTTTCCTCTTCATAAACATTAAAGGACAGATTTTCAGCTGATAGAAGATGATATAGCTCAGTAATTCTGTTGGTTTTCTAGAATTCTCCCTTTTTTATATTATTTTATTTTAAATGATGTACATCTTCAGATTTAATAATAGTCATTCACTTTTCGTTATAAGCTGCTACTTTCAGAGCACAAAATAAGGTATACTATCTAGCAGTATACAGATAAAATTGATGTACTCTAAACTGCCCAAAGATTGTTTGTGATCACAACCAAAATACTGATGAGTTTAAAAGATAATTTGAAAGATGGATGACATAAAAAAAACCTGATGTGATATTCTTTGTTAGGAGAGAAGCCTGTGTCTTAAACATTCTCTTTCGCCTTAATCTTTTGGTCATTTCTACAGTATTGGCACTTTCTAGATACTTTATTATTTGCTAATACCTTGTGTATATAAAATAAGAAAAAACAAAGTTCATGTAAAAGCTCACAGTGGAGTTTGCATTTTAAATTTAGATGAATTTAAGTATTTTGAATCCTAGAGGTTGCATCCTGTTTTTTCTTGTATTGTGACCCCCATAGTTTTTGTGCTTCTGACAGTTGCAGCAAACATACATCCCAAATTACATCTGTCATAGTCCCCATGGTTTCACTTATTTCCAGGGTTTTTTTTAATGTATATGAAGATTAGTGGGAATAAACCCTGAATATGCTGCCTGACAGCTCAAAATTCTAACAAAAGATTTCCAAGTTTCTTTGAAGTATTAATCTTTAATACTGACTATATCTAAAAAATAGTGAGGTATTTTCAAATAGGCCGTGGGAAAAAGGCTTTTGGAACTGGTTTGGTGTTGTTGTTGCTTTTGTTTTTTGGGGTTTTTTTTTTGCACTGTCATTTTTCCTTTCATCATTTTCCTGGATTTCTGAAAGAAAATCCTATGAGACTAGAATAGACTGTCATTCATTAGAATCTGGAAGAATAAGGATGATTTATTTTTCTTTCTAATTAACTGCCCCAGGGAATGGCTCTGCCAGTCAGGAGGAAGAACAGTTCCTCTGTTGTGCCTTTTGTGACTTAGGAACAGTACATGGGGAGGCTCTAAGCTATAAATGAGTGAAAATCCTCTTAACTGAACACACCCTTGGGCTTCACACAGAATAAGGGTTTGCACTAATCATAAGCAGAACTAGTTGGGATTTTTTTTTGCTGAAAAAGGGGTTTGCTGGAAAATGCTTATGTGTCAAAAGCAAAATACCTTGTGGAGGGAACTTGATTTCAAAGAGATTTTTTTTCTGAAAAAAGACAAGCAGAGACTATCAGAAATCTCCCTGATTTCCTACCAGTTTGTCTTGTGATTCATCAAAAAGCCTGCAAACCAGATGCCTTCAGGAGCTGGCTGATTTTCATGTGATGTCCCTCCCCAAAGAAGAACTGGCTGAGTGTGAATAAAATGATGTTCGTGGGTATAGACAGACTCTCAAAGGGACAACCTGGGTGCCAAGAGCATGGCAGTTTTAAGTCTCCCATAGTGCTCTGCCTTACACTAGAATTCCTGGGGTTAGGCAGTGATTTGCAGCCTTGGGTGCACATGGAAATATTCCTGCCTGATGCCTCTTTCATGGCACTAATTGTGCCCTGTCCCAGACTGAGAAGGAAGATGGATTCTATTACCATCTGTATGGCAGCTGTCTTCTGTTAAGTGAGCAGTTTTCCTTATCTCTTCCACAGCCAGTCCTCTCTCAGGGAGACATCTGCTGATAATGGTTTATTGAATGTCACTGCATGGCTGATAAGAACTGTAACATCCCACTGGGAGATGCCCCACCCAGAGGGAGGAGCCAAGCATTCCTACCTGGATATAATCTTGAGTTTCTGGAACAGCAGCACGGCTTTTCCTGCACTGGATTTCCCAGGGAACAGCTGCCTCTTGCACTGCAGGAGGACTGCACAGCTTTTCTACAGGATCACTGCTCCACCAGAACCACACCTGCCACTCCAGGAGGACTGCAGCCACAATTCCCAACTGGACAGCTGCCAACACCCTGACCAACAGGGTGTCAGGTACTGACTCTGCCAGTGTTGGTTTGGTTCACTGCATTGTTTATTTTAATTTTTTTCCTTTTTTTTAAATTTTCTTCCCTAATAAAGAACTGTTATTCCTGCTCCCATATTTTTGCCTGAGAGCCCCCCTTAATTTATAACAATTCAGAGGGAAGGGGTTTACATTTTTCTATTTCAGGGGAGGCTCCTGCCTTCCTTAGCAGACACCTGTCTTTCCAAACCAAGACATGCCCAAATCAGGAAGGGTCAGGGCCGGGTTGTACTGCTGAAACCACAGCAGCACCACCCTCCCAGGCTTGTCCATGAGCCACCTCACTGGAAATACCTCACTGCCTCCACTGCTCTGCAGGAAAAAAAATGAACAAAATGTGCCAAAATATAAAATAACTGTAGCAGTCTTGGTGCACTAATTTGTGATTTAAGTAAAAGTGGCTCCACAGGTCAGTGCCACAATACTCTTCAGAACAGCCCATGAGCTCCAAAACCACAATACTCAGAACTGGGATGGGAGCTCTGTCTGGCCCTTTGATTATTAGGTTTTTTTTTTTTTAATACAGGCACATCCTGCTAAAGGAGTGTGTGGTAAACAGGGCTTCATATTCTGCCCATGGTGGATTATTCTGCAAATGCTTTATGTATTTTTAATGATGTTTTTATTGGTAGCATTTTTTGGTGATATTTTATTGATCCTTACCTGTTTTTTTAATGTGAAGAGAGTAAGCAATGAACACTAACCTCTCTTCTAAAGCACTTGACAGTGGTACATTTAGTAGTACTAAGAAGTCTTTTATCCTTTTCTGAATCAGAACACCTTATTTCAGGCAAGTATGCTAATTTATCATTTAAGCACATTATCATTTAAGCTTTTCTGTTCTCCCAGAAAATAAAATAAAAAAGAGGGTAAAAATTTGCTTCTTCTGGAGAATCTCAGCGGAACCCCAATTCGAAAGCCACGCTCCTCAATTGCATTATTTAATGAATTTTAGTGCAGTGCAAGTGCTGCACTGAGAGTTTGGTGCATTGGAGCAGGAAGAAGTTGGGTCTGCACAACCTCACTAGGACTTCAGTCTTCAGGGAGGCCAAAGAGGAGCAGGTAATGAGAAGTGGGTGGCTGAGCTCCTGTAGCCATGGATGCTGTCAGATTGATTCTTGTGTCAGCATGGGACCATCCCCCCATGCTGTGCTGTGAACAGGGACTTCAAAGCCTCAGGCTGGGCTGGAGGTGCTGTATGGGACTGATAGCTCAGGCCTTGATCACTCTGTGCTTTGATTGCCAGAGGAAATGGGAAAGAAATTGCTGAAGGGGAGGAGAACAAAGATTCATATAACAAAATACACCAAATATATGCTGTTCACATTGAACATGCCTTGGAAAAGAAATTTTTTAAAATCTATTTTCTTTATTCATAAGAATTTTGCATTTGAGAGGATGTGCCAGCTGTTTCTGGCCAGTTCTACACTGAAGGTTAAGCAGATGAAGGCTGTGTTGCCAACTGGTTCTGTTATTAGCAGAGCAGTATAGTAGTGGCACTTAGAGATAAGTAAAAGTAAATAAAGTTTGAGATGATGGAAGGAGATGGACAGTAATGAACTTGTCTTTTTTAGCTAAAATCCAGAACTCACCTTGCCTTTGATAGAACTTTCAGAGTTACAGTCCTTTGGTATATGGTGCTTTTCTAATGTGCCTATGGCAAATCGTCAGTGACAAAATGTTTTCATGGCAGATACATTAAAAACCCCAAACAAAGCACTGAAAAGTAGCTGAACATAATTAATTAATTCCTACTGAACTTTAAACCATCACATTTTGGCAGGCGTATGCTGTAACATCCAGTTAGTTTATACAAAGAGAAGAATGCAGACAGATAAATGTGAGATATTAAAAGATAAATGGAAAGAAAATTGACTTGGAATAAATGTGGCTTAACCTTGACAATTTTAATTCTTCAGAGTGTTAGCACTGATGCCATTGTGGCTGCTACCACTTGCATGCTGTTTTAAAAGTAGCTATGCCTGAAAAACTGTTCTAATTCTAATAATTTTGGAAAGATATCCTTCTGAAATTGTAACAAAACTGAATTTCCTTCCCTTTATTGTGCGTAAAACATCCCAATGCATTATCTATCACAATTTTGTCTAAAGAAAACAAAATTTAGCAGTATTTCCTTCTCAGTCTTTATGGAAATTACAGAGATGGCTAAAATAAAATACCTCAGATTTAAAGTATTTTCACTTTCTGGGAGGCAGTGCATGCCAGGAAAGGTCTACAGTGATGCAGGAAAGTCAAGTCAGTATTCTAAATGAAAATTCTCACTCTGCCACTCCCAGCAACCCCTGAAAATGTAATAAAAAGGCAGCTAGAAATGACATGAGTTAGTTGGCTTTTTGCTACGATATTAAAATGTGTCATAAGAAACTGTTAAACATAAAGTAAGGGACAAAGACCTATCAAAAGAGTCCCTGAAGCTACAGAAATAATCTGAATTTCAGGGAGCTGTGTCTTAGGAAACAGGGATTATTCCCGGAGAGGACAGAAAAGAGGGAGCTGGAACAGCTCCTGGCTCATTCAGTCCCAGACAGATGTGGTGCTCCCAGTCCCCACTGGACTTGTCTCTCAAGGCACAGTCACCAGCACATCTATTTGGGATGAGGAGAACCTGCTGTGGCTGCCTCCTGTGCCTGTCCTGGTACAGGATTGAGCCAGGAATTCCCATCTCCCACAAGAGGACTCTGCCATCAAGTTCAGACTGTTTGCAGTTAGGGTCACATTTGCTGTCTGAAATGCTTCTATTTTTACAGAGTAAAATAAAAATTACTAAAGATAAGTTTCCAAATAGACTCCCCACTGTCTGAGTGCAAGGGCTGGGCTTGCTCTCAGAATTAGGTGGGTTTGATCCCACTTAAGCATTTACTGAGACAGACTTGTGTGGGGTGTGAGTGCTCAGCACCAAACAGGCTCAGGAGCTTCACTGGATCCTCGCAATTTTGGTTCATCTGTCATTAACCCTGGGCTCTCCTATTTATTATCTGATTCCCAGCATCCCTCATCCATCCCAGGGGTGCAATCAGTGAGGACAGATAAGGCTAACAGGGATTTATTTTTGCAGTCCACACTTAGTACAGAAATGCCAAATCATATTTTTACCCCAGACCAGTCTCCATGAGGGTTTTGCCCAAGGTAAGGTTTACAGTAGCTGCTCGCTGTTTTTTATTGTTTTGCTAAAGTATAATAATAAAATGCCTTTCATTGCTTTTTATTTTCTTTTATGGTTGCTCATAATAGCTGCAAGGGCTTTTGTACAGGTTGTTAGTAGGATTACTCCTTTCTTTGGAACAGTACATTAAATATATTTTGGGAAGAAGTTAAAACTTACAAAAGGTGTAATGGAAAACTGATTACCAAGTGACATAAAACAAAACCCATTTCAAAATAAACACTGTTTTTTGCAGAGGTAAATTGCTCTTTAATTAAAGAGTCATCCTGTAGCAAGTGAAGTCACCCCAAACAAATGAGAATAATTTGGAATAGGGTAAAGTGAATAGTTCAAAAGTGACACTGGAGGTTTAGAGTGCTGAATGTTTTCATGTTCCAGTGGTTTAAAAAAGCAAATCCTACAGCTGCTACTCTAAGCAGAAAAACTCCACCTTATTGCTTTACAATGCTGGATTTTAAAATTGAGGCACCAGGGGGATTTAGATTAGTCAGTGACAGACTGTGCTCTCAGTACATGGACAATCTCTTCCACTTCTCCCTCCCTGCAAAAAGGAGAACAGTTGGTAACCAAAAAGTAAACATGTGCAAAAATATATTTATTACTAAAGGAATCTGCTTCACTTGGTATCTAAGAAATTCAATATTTATTATTCCCTGCAGATATTTTGCTGTGTCACATGCTACATTAATGAACTGACATTGTCACAACAAAGCTTGGCATTTGTTTAGGTGGTTCCTGCAATTTTACTAATGGATGGAGAGTTCATGAGATTCAGAAAAGTAATTTCCAACAAAGGAAAGTTTTCTGGCAAGAAATGCCCACATATGTGTAGATAACGGAATACAACCCCTCTAAAAATCTGCCTGTAGAGTTTCTTGAAATTCAGTGTAAAGCAGACAGTATCTATTGGGCTTGTATCCCAAAATCCTCAGAAAGCAAAAGACAGAATGAAAAAAATTCTGGCCCCCAGAATTGGAACTCCTTATATCAAGCACCTAGAATTTGCTATGTAGAATCCAGGAATAATCAGGTGCTTTAGTAAAACATGAAGAAATCTAGGGAATGTGGATGTTTTCAGGCTTCAGTGAGCAAAGAGAGAAACATTTCTGGTTCTTGCTAGAACTGATTTGGGAGTGAATGTCCTGCTGCATGTCAGTGGAAATGACAAAGAACACCAGTCTAATAGCAGCTGGTACCCAAATTCAACAGCCTGACATTCAGTGCTTGAAGGAAAACTCCCTTAAACATGATACACAAAATTTTCAAATATTTAAAGATGCTTTCTAGAAATCAGCTAATGATCTACAGAAATCAGGTGCCTCTGTATTGTTTTGTTGTCTGAAATTAATATATTCAACTATTAAAAAAAACTTAGTGCAATTGTAGCATGATTAAATAATCAGAATGATGATGTACTAAAAGACTGCTGTAAAGGTTCTTCATTTGATGTGAACTGTAACTTTTCACCTCCAGTGACCATGCAAATACCTCAGTAATCTGAGAAAATGAAAGCCTAGAGCAAAGACCAAAATTCTACTTGGATACCTAAAATTCAGTCTCATATTTTAGAACTTGTTCTGAACATCATTCAATCTACAAATGGTTTCTAATGATTATTTGGGATTATAAAAATAAATTACTGTTCCTTTCAATTATATGTTATTGTCAGTCTTTCTGCTAAAAGATATAAATATGTAATTCTGCCCCTGTGTCTTTTTCTTATTTTGTATCCATGAAGAGCTATAGCTGCATCAGGTCCAATCCCCATTCCTGTTGGAGCAATAACTGAATTTCTGGGATTTATCCACCAACAGAAACACCCTTTTACAACTTGCTACAAATAAAACCATTTGAATTTTCCTGTTTTGCCTGAACTATCATAAAATGCACACTTAGGCCTGTAGTATGCACTGTAATTTCTTCTCTTGGGAAAAAAAATCAGGACTTATTTGTATTTCCACTGCTAATCAAGTTCTGGACAGGTGAAAAAATAACAGGAATGCTATTTATTATAGGAGAAGCTGATTATACATGAAGTAAAATTCTTTATTACTGTTATAAAATTTGGTCATCACATAACTTGATTTGTGTAATTAAGGGTTTTTCCCCAGGGAGGGATAAACCAGCCTATTTCTAAAACCTAATTTTCCTTTGAAAATGAGCATGGCTACAGTGGCACTAAATGTAAACCTGTGACTGTGAGAGTACCCTGATGCTGCCTGGCAATGTGGCCATTCCTATAAAAATGAGTTGTACTTGCTGTGTATTTTTTCTGTTTATGTATTTATGATCAATGATTTATAGTTGCTGCACCTTCTATTGATTATAGAACTTCTCATGGCTATTGAGGTTTGGGATATTTATTTAACAAGTGTATTTTACCTGTGGCTTGAAGATGACTGTCTAGCCAAAAAATTACAGGAACATAAGTTAAAAGTTAACTACTCCAACAAAGTTAAGCATGAAAAGTTAAAGCTTTTGAAGGTTAGTAAGGATTAAGATGTATTTTTAGCACTTAGTGTCTTTTGATGTAAAATACACCACAAAAATTTCAGTTCCCTGTTTCTGGAAAGTAATCCTCCTTGTGGGCTGCAACAGACTGGTTCAGGAGAGGCTTTCTTGGTCAGAAACACCAGCTGCATTTTGTTATATTAACAAGCAGTAAAAGCCCATTTAACTTAAAACATAAAGTTAAATTTGGTTTAGAAAAACACAATAATCCTGTACAGGCCATTCACTTGATGATCCTTGTGGGTTCCTTCAATGCAGAATATTCTGTAAGTAAGTCTTTTTGGACTTCAATCCTGCTTTTTATTGATATTGTATAAAATTTTGGGTGAAGCCATCTGTAATCTTTGTGAGGGCAGATGTCCATTCTTACAACTGAAGCACATATTCATCTCCCAGTGATTTTGAATGACTTATGTGAGCAGTCTCCCTATACTTTAGAGATGACTACCACCTCTCCCTGATTTATATTCTGTTCCTATAGCAATTTAACTCATTAGCTACTGACTTTCTGCTTTGAAGCTCAACATTAATCTGAAGGTTGTAGAGATTTTATGAAGTCTCCCTTCCTTTAGACACATGTCCCCTCAGCTGATACTTTTTCCAGAGGCTGATTTTTCAACATTAATAAGCATGGAATATTGTAAACTTATCTTCTCACTGAAATACTTAAAAATTACCTGCTCCACTTCCAAGAGAGGCTCCAAAATGTAATACCAGTGGCCTGTGCCTAGTGAAAAATCAGAATTTTGAACTTCCTTCTCCGAGCTGTTGGCAGCAATGCTGGGGTGCAGTAGGGCTGCTCACAGCTGGCTCTGTGAGCACCTGGAGGAGGGGGGTTAGGGAGAAGCAGAGATTCCTGTCCTCCCTCCTCAGTGGCAGCACTGATTTAATCCTCCTCCCCGAGGAAGAGGAAGGATGATGTGCTAATACAGAGTTCAAGCTTTCCTCTATAAATGACACCACCATGAGGTGTTTTGGGGAGGTTGTTTGGAACTTCACAGGCAAGTCTGGGGTGTACAGAAGGTCTCAGTAACTGAGCCAGTGTTTGTGATTTAACAATTCAGAGTACTCTAATTCTGGTACACGCTGGATTAAACTACCCCAGCTGGCTGGCTGGTTCTCATAAGCTGTCTATCTTGCAATCCTGCTTCTAAAAATATCCCAAGTTGGATTTACAACACTGATTTCCCTATAAGTAATCCTTTACTATCACTAGAAATCCCCTACTCACACAGAACACACCTGCAATTAAAGAAATGGCAGTAGCAAGAGGAGACTGGTGTTTCAGAACTTCCAGTTTCTCCCTTTTATCTTAATTTTCTTGTATTTTTGTGTTGGTTTTCTCAGCAGATTTTAGCAGCTGTGTGTACAGCAATACTCGTCCATTTATTCAGATCCTGCTCTCACTTTCATTTTAATTCTTCTGAGCAGATTAAATAATTGTGTGTTTATAATTGATCCATGGGGTTTTGGAAGGGTGGGCAAAGAAGAAATATTTTTTTTCCATGTGTTGTGGACTATGGTCTCTTGTTTGAAAGTGTCCAGCCACTGAGTTTGTGAAAAGTGCATAACCCCAAATAATTAAGCTCCTTGACTTTCTGCCTTGGCAGTGATAAGGCTGTCACAATGCACAGCAGTGAAGTGATTTGAGGCCTCTTGGAGCATATTTTTCATTTTTATGCTTAGGAAAAAAAATTGACCATAAAAGTTTTTTATGACTTTGCCACATGGTAAAGTTTAAGGGTCCCATTTTTACCATGAACCTTTTGGAAGTTGTTACCTTTTTATTTTAACAAGGTAGACAGTGCCTTAGCTAAGGCACTCAGGCCAATTCTCCTGATTAAATGGAAAATGGGCTTTTTTATTAAATGATAGAGACTCTGATGCATTAAAACCTGTTTTGCATAGAGGCATTAGGCAGCAGACACAAATGATTGGTGTCTTAGTTGGAGACTTTGCCTAAGCCAAGATTTTCTTTTAATCATTATAATACAGTAGGATGCTCCTGCAAAGAACAGGGAATTAAACTCACTCGAGTCTATATCATAGGGACAAGTAAATACTCCATTTATTTATTTAAGCATTCCAAAGCCTGCCTGCCTTTCCATGTTACCAGTGCCAAGCATGTTGATAATCTGATCCACAGTTTAAAGCCCTTAACTTTGAAATATTTAAACATTAGTTTAATTATCTGGCGGGCTCCTTGGGAGCGGAGGGGGCCGGCCTGGCCTGCTACGTATACTCAGAATTAAAAAAAAAATCCTGGAGTTTGTTAATTTTAAAATGTGAAGCTCACAGGGGCGTGTTTTACTCTTTAATTGGCTTATTAGCATGCCAGTTCTCAGAGCCAGCCAGCAATTGGTTTTTGTCAGGCATGTAGGAAGCTCTTAACAGCTTATTATATCAATTCCCTGCCTGGGCTCATTCCCTCCTCACTAAAACTCAATTAAAGCAAAACCAGCACAATCACTCTTCTTGGGTAGCTTGGGAAGTGTTTCCCCAGTGAAACAGAGGTTTCTGGAGAGCCCCCAGAGGGTTTGTCCAACACTGAAACCAGCAGTAACAGGGCCAGCCCTGGCAGCTCAGTCTGCAATCAGCAGCCACACAGTGCAGTCCTGGCTCCTAGAGCCCAAGCCAGCAAATATTCATTGCTATTCTTACCTGCACCAGCTAAATTAGACTAATGAACCTAGGCAGTTATTTTTCTTTATCCCATCTCCACTGACAGCATTATCCAAGGCAGGAGTGAATAGTAATTAGCATCAAGCCTTGAAAGCACCCGTGAGATCACAAAGACACTCTCCTGGGAAGTCAGCTGGCTTGTTTACAGCACTGCCCCTCTCGCTGCTGAGAGATGTAGATGTTGCACTCCCCAGTGCTGAGAGCTTGGGGAAGAGCTCTCATTTATGCAGGCAGCACTTGCATGGTGGATGGACACTCCAAGAACTGCATCAGCTGCTGCCCTTCCCTGGAAATCTGCAGCCATTCAGCACCACTGATTTGCATCTGGGCTTGTACTTTGGAACAGTGTGTTCTAGAAGTAAAACTTAACTGTGTGGGTATATGCTCAAATTAGTAATTAATGCTTGACCTGGCTGGAGTTCACCCATCTACCTGCCCCAAAACAGATTTTGAAACCTTGAAGAACACACCTTCAAAGGACAGAATTCATCTCAGTATCTGAAAGGGAGTCCTTGAATCTCAACTCCTCTGCCTGCTGTTTGTCTGAGCTCTGTTGTCAAGGGAAATGCATCTCCACAGAGTGATTTGCCCTGTCCTGAGAGACCCAGCTCTGGCTGTCAGGACTGATTAATCCTTTGAAGGTGCTGAGCTCCTTCTATTCACTGCAGGAGGATTCAGGCAACAAGATGAATCCTGCACACACTGCAGATCCAGCTGTGCCTGACTGACAGCAGCTTTCACTAAGCTTCAGTTTTCTGCTTTTATTAATAATGTTGAGGTCTCTGTTAAAAAACACTAAATATTAATAGTACTTCAGAACTCCAACTTTCAAAACTAGAAGAGCCTAGCTAATAACAGTAAGTATTGCCAAACAATGCTCTACATTTTTGCATTGTTATAGTCTAGGATTGATGAATTAAAAACTTGAAAACTCTTTTTAAAGCATCTGAAATGATGGTTCTACATCACAAGTGTCATGGTATGTTTCAATCAGATTTTTACTTTCATGTTCAGTCCACTTTTTTTTTGTTTGAATATTGCTCATGTGTCTGAACAGCAAAGCAAAGACCTTGTTTAATACAGCATCCTTTACTTTTAGCACTTAAAGGAGCAATACATGATGGGTTCACTTATAGAATTGAACAAAGGCAACCAAAATCAGTTGCATAAGACATTAGTAATTTCACAAAAAAGCTGCCACAAGCTATATGTAGCTTATAAAACAAAGCCAATGATTACTATCAATTATAACATCATCATATGACAATGCTGCAATTAATTTCTTACTCTTAAATAACTGCTGTTGCTCAATGCCAAAGAAAATACCACACATTAAGTGACTCACCACCAGTCTGTGATGCATAATACAGATGTTAATTTGATTACTCATCTCTGAGAAAATAAGTGCTTTATGATGAAAAGGCTGTTCTTTTTTTGGTATTCTGAAAGAATGGCAACAGAGTAGCTTTAAAAATAATCCCTAAAGTAACACAGAATTATTGTGAAACATTATTTTGAGTTGTAGAGTTGCATCGTTCACAGCCATGGCCCAAGCTGGGGGAGGATGGGGTACTGCGAACCTCATGCATCTCTTTTATGAGAAAATATTCCTATATAAGGTAAATGGAAGGATCCTTTTTTTTTTTTTGTCCCAGAAAGTCTGCAAACTTTATTGTAAATCTTGAAAAAGGGCTCCATCTAAGCCACTAAAATATTTATCCAGCAAGAATAATGGGCCATTCTGGAATAGGCAACAGGATTGAGAAATTATGGTCTTTCTTGGGACAGGAAATACATGTTATAGACATGTATTTAACATAAAACATTACTATTCTGCCAGGGACTATGTGTGCAGTTAACTTTATTTCTCAAGCAGAATTCTGTGGAGTAATCTCCAGAATCAAGTATTGCCTTGTTTCTGCATGAATCAAAGGTAGGATGGCACTCAATCTGAAGTGTTTTGCACCAGTGAGAAGCAAAAGTAGCACTTCTGTGGGAATCTGAAGCACTTCCAGCATTACTTTGTAGTTAATCTCACACCTGCCTTTACAAGAGACATAAAGGCCCCATCCAAAGAGACCTGATTACTTTGTCAGTAGCACAGATGAGGATAGAGGGTATCTCTACACACAATAAACACAGCAGTGTCATTTGTAGATATGATTCACAAAATTTGCAGTGCTTGGTTGAAAAAGGAAAAAAAACCCCAACAACTCCCCGATTTTCAGAATGGCTACAAGAAAACAATTTTTACAGCTTAACTTGCAAACACCCTCAGGCAGAAATAAGAGGTGGGTGATGCCCAGTGGTGACATACCTCTCCAGAAAAGGCCTGGCCGTTGAGGAGGTGCTCGGACCCCTGGCTGTCCTCGCTGCCGAAGTGTAGCCGGATCTCCTCCAGGCGGTGGCTGTAGGTCATCGGGCCGCCGGAGATGTTCACCAGGTGCTCCTTGTCCAACCGCAGCGACACGTGTCTCCCCGTGTTGTACATCGTCCCGCTGACCTAAACCAGGTGGAGAGGAGGAGAGGGGAAAAAAATAAAAAAAAAAGGATTATTTTTTTCAAAATAATCTGCAGATCTTACAAAGTCATCGGTGATTTTGGTTTTTACACGCCTTCACTCAAATACAGCGACGCATCTTGCGGCTGTGAGGTGAAACAACCAACCTCAGGTCGCACTTCGATTTCTGCTTTGAACCTTACACTGTGTATTCAAATATTTTGCTAAAACCCTATGCACACATTTTAGCCTTGGGCTGACGTGGTAAATAGGACTGTTGCACTTCTAATTAAGTAGGTTTTTAGAGTACTTTTCTTGCCAGGTCTGAATAATGGCTTCATTTGAAAATTTCTGCACAGGAAATGGGGACATTTCAGCTGACATAAGTTATTAAAGTACACTTGAACAAATCTGAAATGTAATTTTTCCCCCTTCTTATAATATTTATAACTAAGTTACCCAAAGGTAAAGGTGCTGCAAGAAGCTGAGATGCAATTTTTCATTAATAGGGAACTCTATGCCTCCTGGAGCTGCAGAAAAAAAACTTTCACTGCCTTCCCATGAAAGGCTCTTTGTTTTGTTATAAATATTTTATGTGTACAATTGTCAGGTCTTTTAGCTAGAGAAGTACAGAATTAATTCCAATTTGATTATATATGTCTACTTCCTACTACACATCAAATAGCTCCTTGAGATTAATCTTTATTTTTGTTGTGCTTCATTTGCAAACTGATTTACAGCTGCTGTAAGGAAAAAGAAAATGATTGCAGAAATTTTTCACATGGAATATAATTCTGTCATGATTTCCACTGTCTTAGAAAAAGTTTCTAGATCAATAAGTTCTTTAATTTAAGCCATTAGAAAGTCAAATATACTAGTTTGAATAAAAGTTTTTATTTATTTAAAAATATTCTGCATAGATACAAATGCATACTTGAATAACATTCATTTAACTTAACAAGCAGAAGTGTAGCAACAATATGCTTTGTTGCACTTCAATGTAAAATTAAAGATATGACTATTATGTATTATATCCTATACTACATCAGTGTTATGGTAATTAACATTGCTGCAGTGTCATTTTATCTATAATACTAATTACTGAGTTTAAATTACTTATTTTCTTTCACAGTACGCTGTAAAAAGTTACATGGAACAGATTGTGCACTTGAATGAAATGGAGGAGATCAAACAGATTTTGATTGTTGTGGTTCTTTATACTTTGATACAGATGTTCTTTTTTTTGGTGTTTATTCCAATTTAAAATAAGCAGTAATAATTTTTTATTAAAAGTCATAAAGACAGATATTCCTGTTTGCTGCAAATAAACCACAATGATTTTATTTATAAATGCTCCTTACTTTTTCTACTTGACTTTGCATGCATAATAATTAAATACCAAGTTTAGCTTAATAAGTCAAAGAAGGTTAGTTTATTGAACTCAGTTTCAGTACACTGCATATAAATGACACAAAATTGCTAATCATAAATAACAAATGTAGTTTAAAAACAAACAGGGGAAAACAGATAAAGGCTTTTACTCACATTTGGAAGCTCATGCTTCACTGAACCCTCAGTTAAGTTCAGCTATGCAAAAATATTCAGAATCCATTTTCTTACTTAAATTGGCATAAATATCAAATGAGGTTACCTTTATTTTCTCTCTCCAAGTAAAACTGACCCAAATAACCTCCAGTGTGAATCGAATCACTCTTGACAGAGCAGAGAGGGGAAATGATAGGAGGCAAATTAATGAACAGGAGTAACATTTGTCTTTCTTATTTCCCACTTCATAAAAATGCATGGTCCTGACGTTTTGGAACCAGAATCTTCCTGTCTAGCCACAGATCAGGAATACCAGTAAAGCAGTGAAGCACCCGAGGTACCTCATTTCTGACCTGATGGGAAGGTGAACACTGGAAGTGAGACTGAAATTCTCCTGCATGGGCACAGACTGGGCACCAGGCAGAACAACATCCAAGGTCTTCAATATGAAAAGCACAAGGCCTTGTCCTTTTGTGTGCCTTCTTAGGTTTAAAGGAAGCGCTGGTTTTATTGTTGTGCGTGCCCAAAGAAAGAGGAGCTGCAGAGGCCACTTGAGATTCAACACCAAACTGCACTTTCAGGACATGCCCATTTATGAAGTAGGGTCTTATATTTTCCATGTACTGAGATTACAGCTGAATGAAAAGGTTGAAATATTGAGGAACTTTTTTTTTTGTGAGGAGACACTGTGACTTGCCCAGGCTCTGTAGTTGTCTGTGCTTGATTATGGGAAGGACCATCATATGTGAATTTCTTTCTTGCAGTTCAGGATATTGTCTGGTTTATACACAATCCCAAAATACCACATTTACAGGTGTACATTTCAAGTATAACCATTTACAGTTGGGACTTGAATGTGTTCACCCTCTGTTTGCAAGCTCAATACCCACAAATGCCTTTTGCAAAGCAAATAATAAATTTTCTTTTCCCTATGTGCAGTTTTAACTGCTACTGCAGGAAAATGAGGTTCTGATCTTGTTACAGGTGTAGAAGTTAACAAGGAAATATTTTCTACATTTTGTACATTACAAATTAAAGGGTATGGAGAATGGGCATCTTACGGGAAAGATGTTGCCTTTTCCTGTCACAGTGAACAGTCTCTGCTACTCCAAAAAGCACAGTATTTCATTTTTATAGGTGTAAAAGGTTCATAAAAAAAGACCTGTTAAGATCTATATAACTTTTTCATTAATTAGTCAGATGGATCTCAGGTGCTTCAGCATGGTGGCCTTTGTGCTGCTTCTTGCTCTGCTTTGTTCCCTGCATTTTTGGCTTGAAAGTTAAACAAATATGAAGACTCAGCAAACAAACCTGGGGAAGAAATAAGCACTAAATCTTGACCTCCTCTTTTTAAAAAAGATCAATATTCACATTTATCTTATGTGCCAGCAATGAGACTGCAGTAGAGAAAACATATTGAATCATCCATAACACTGGTGTGAGGAAACAGAAAAGTCCAAAATCATATAAGTTAATGATCAGGCCACAATCTCGGTTGACCTAATTTTCCTCACAGATTTGGAAACATTTCCAAACAGGTAATATTATCCGTGGCAAAATCCTCGGTAGAAGAGAGCACTCTCATGTGCTTCAATCTTAATTATGGAACACTTCAACTTTGGTAGGCTTTAATTAATTTATTAACATGTTCCTGATGTAGTTGTTTTCTGTTTAATCTCATTACTTTTAATTCTTGCTTCACAGAGCTTCGTGCACATAATTCTCCAGCAGCATTTTTCTTTATCTTGATGCAAGACATCCACATGGGCATAGGCTGCTGATATATTCCGTACTTCATTTCTCTGTAAGATCTGGATATCCTGTGGTAGCTCTTTATAACTTGGCCCTGTGACCACAAAAAAAATCCCAGTTCTGCTCTTTGAAAGGTGGAACATAAGCAAAGTCAGTAAAAATGCACCCCCAAGAAACACAATCTCTCTGCTGCACATTTATCTCAAAATGCTACAGACTTTATAACCATTAGGAAAAACCCCACAACAATTAAAAAAACGCCAGCAAAATCCCTAAACCAAACCAAAATCCACATAAAAACCAGTCCAAAAACACCCCGACACCAAAAATGGTGGTTTTTAACCCAGCCTCTGTGGAAACATTTTTGTTTTGTCCCAGCTAACTCTGTATTTTGTTCCCTTCATCTTTTCTTTCACAAATAGTACTGAACAAAACACTTTTCATAACTTCCTTCATGGCCTACATCTTTACATTACAGCCTCAGTTAAAAGAGCCTTCAAAACCCCAAGTAGGAGAAAAGAAAACCTGTTTCAGGGTGAAGCCATGCTAGAAATGTGAGCAGGGAATGCAAGAGGAAAGGGGATGGATGCTTTGCCTTTCAATTCCATGCTGCATCTGCAGTTCATTGTTCATTCATTGTCACCTTCAAGGGGTGCCACAGACCCTCTGCTTCCTGGGGCCTTTACAGATAGTGAAATACTGCCTTTTGGATTTATTTAAAAGTGGGCTGAAGATTAGTTCCAAGACCATTTTTAAACTTGTATCAGTACCTGCCTTTGGAGCAGCACTGAATGTAAGGGAGCAGGATAATCAATTGTGTGTGGCTGCCTGCTCTGGTGTCCTTGGATCTTATCTGCAATATTAGATGTTCCTCTCTTTAAGATAAAAATAGACACAGCCTTCCAAAGAAGGCTTAGTGCCATCACCAAGGTTTGAGTTGTGTTTTGAAGGAGTTATAGTGCCCTGGTTTTATGTGCTGCAATAACCACTTTTTGATCATCTGCTGCCTGGCTTTTCCATCTTTTCCTCCTGGAGTGCCATGTTGCAGCAGAATAGGAAAGCAGCCTTGCAGACTCTGGGAGGGGTGGGAATCGTGGACTTTCCTCCTCTCTGACCAGAACCTGAACCACTTTGCCATTACCTTTGGTTTCTGCTCCTCAGCAATAGCAGCAGTGCCATGAGGATCCCAAGGAACCTGTGACGTGGCACCAGATTTCTGCTCAGCTCCTCTCCCTGAGCAGCTCCATGGAGGGACAGGTGCTCCATGAAACAATAAACCATTAATATTAAATTGGTCATAGCATCCCCCATCTATGCATCTTAAGGTGAAAAAATGCAAAATTAAGTATGCAATTGGTTTTTTTTTGTTTCACTGGGATACGTCAACATCTCTGCCAGGTTGGTTCATTTTCCTCCTGACAGTTAAGAAGAATTGTTCCATGGAAAATTTCACTCTCTGACTAATGGTATCTGAACTCGAGTTACTATGTGCAATAATAAACTGCATCGTTCTTCTGAGTCCCCCAAGTAAATTCCTTTCATTCAACGGGGTTATTTTGGTGGTTGTTCACAGTATCTTGACCATGTCCTGTGATATAAGGTTTTGTCCTCTCTGATTTAAATTGACTGGACTGTAGAAAGTACCCTCACCTTCCCTGTGCAAAGCAGAGGCTGCTTTTGCTTCAGGGTTTGAAAGTGAAGTTTACACAGACTTCAGGTCTGTGATCTGAAATCTGACTTTAGGGGCAGTGTGGAAGCACTGCACCAAAACAGAATTTCCAAGGTAACCTGCCAGAGCAACCTGCTTTGCTCTCTGCAGCAGAATTATATTCCTTTATTTCACAGCACTGGCTACTACATGAGAACACTCGCTCTCTTAATATTGTGCTTATGGTATCTGGTTAGTTCTAGTAGTTTTATGGTGTTGATTCCTTGTGCTGCTGCTAGAGGGGGCCCAAGCTGGAAAATAAAATGGTTTTATAGAGTTGTTATTTAACAGTTCTGTAAAGAAGTATTTTGAAGTTTTCACTTAAGAAGAGAAAAAGAGGAGATTGCCATATTCAAATAGGAGACAGCTGTTCTACAGATTTTCCAAATTTTTGAGATCTTTATCCTGGTTCTGAGGAATTTTCTGTGTGTAAGGAGATACATGTACAAAAGAACTGTCAATATTGTATTTGAGCAATTATTTTCTACAGAATATGCGGTTGTATTTAGGTGCTTTCAATGAGTATTTGTACATTTGAAGTTATTTTATTCTACTGCCTTTCCCCTGCCTTTATGCTTAATCACTATGTAACATTATGTAAAGAAATTGTGAAAATGCTTTACTTTTGAAAGTAATTTTAGGGGAATTTCCCTGTTTCTTGCAAGCTTTCCTTGCTGCCAGCAGAGAGAAGCATCCACCCATTCCACACAGCCTTTACCTGTATCCCACAGGGACGGCCACAGCCAGGAAGAAAAGGAAAACTCATCTGGTTCATATGGCACAGCTGTAGTCTGTGGCTTTAAATCAGGAGTGGTGGATTCAGATGGGACAGAACTGTGGGATCTGTTCTACAGCTCAAAAAGGGTTTTGGGGATTCAGGCTCTGTAGGCTTCTTGGTCATCAGATAAAATACCCAGAGTGGCTTTTCTGACAAGAATTCAATGGACCTTATGTTGTGTTCATGAAAAAAAAAAAAAGTGGAGAGAAGGGAAATAAAGATAAGAAAACACCACTTACTGGGAGGGAGCTGCAATCTAATTGCTGGGCTTTGAAGAACAACAGGCACCATCATCAATATTTGATTAAAAAAGGCCCGTGTGAAAAATGTAAAATGTAAGAGAGAAGTGTAAAGATTAAGATAATCTTTTCATCTTCTCAGTTGAAAACTTTTAAAAAGGAAATGATGTTAATAAGCCTAATTAACCCATTTACTGGCTTAATGTAAGGTGTCATCTGCTGGTATATGGCATGACACACATTTTCTGCTTTTAATGCACCATTTTCAGTAGGAACTTTTCCCATTCATTCCTCTGCAGTTTTGCTGGTTTACTTCCTATAAGTGACTGGTTTGTAAAAATGTGGAGTTAACCTCATAAATTAAATATTTAGGCTTAGTGGCTAATGAGCACAATATGTCAAATTTCAGTGATCAAAATAATGTACTTCAATAATGTATACTCCATTCTGTAACAAAATATAATTTTAATAGAGGACCCGCAGGGTCATGGTTAGTCTTGAGATAATTATATGCCATAGGATGTGAAGAAATGAATTTGCTCCAAGGACACTGGTAACACCCCACAGAGCACATGTGCCACATGCTGCCTTTTAGGGATAATAAAGTGCTTCATTGTGATGCTTTGTGAAGGCTGACCTAGAATAGAGACTAGACAAAGCTGAAGAATAAAGTAGGTATTTATTAGAAGGCCTCAACAGATCCACCTCGGGCAGCACAAGAGCCCAGCCAGGGCTCTTCCCCAGGTGAACCCAAAATGGTCACAAAAATGGACAACTGGTCCTGAGGTTTCACCCTTTTATAAGTTTTGGTCCATTAGCATATTGTAGCTAATTGTCCCATTCCAGTTCCAGCCCAGGCAGTCCCATCCTTCTTGTTTTTCTCTCTTCAGACCACGTTGTTCGTGCTCCTGGGCCTGAGATCTGGGCTGGTTGGCCTTGGGTGCCCAGCTGGAGCAGGAATTGTTTTGTCTCCCTGCTCTGTGCAGAGAGCTCACTGTCCCCTTGTAAAAAGCCCAGACCCACGCACGAAAGCAGCACAGAGTCTGAAAAATATAAAAGCTAAAACCTGAGGCATCAAGTGTGCTTCCACTACTCCATTAATACAATGATTTCTGCACTTGATTGCTGCAAGTGCAGCCAAATTTATGGTGTCATGCACTCATAATTGCTGGGCGTGCTGACACCAGCTTTGCAGTGATATTGTGCTCTCCTTAAAACAAAGCATTCCACTGTGAGTAAAAAAGATATTTTAGGGCATTCTAAGCCAGACTTTCACTGACTGCAGAACTCAGCTGTTAACAATCCTGTGTGCCCCCTGCCACTTTTTTACCACTGAGAGCAACCCTCATCCTGTGCTGTGACAGTCACGAGCATTACATGGAGGGGGGAAAAATTGCATTTGAATGCTCCTCTTACTTTGTTAACCTTAGTTTATAAATACACTAAGTCAAAAAGTAATTAAAGGAATAACTGGGTTTTGGAGAACTCCTTACCCTAATGTGGTCTTGCAATCTAAAAAGATATTTTAGTTTGGTTTTGTTTGAAGAATCTGCATTAAAAGTTGTATTAAGGATAATTTTTGTCTCCGCTAAAGGGATGTCAAAAGAGCTGCCTTTTGAAAATCTGAAGGCTTACCTAAATATGAAAAGGTTGTAAATGGCAGAGAAGCCAACAAATTTGTGAGAAATACAGATCAATGAAAAATTGCTGTTTCCTTTTTTATGTGGGTTCAAAAGGTAAAATTGAGTATATTAAAAAACAGAGGCCTGAGTTCCTTTTTAGTGAGTTACACTGAAACCTTTTTAGTGAGTTACACTGACTGAGCTGCCTGATTTCAGAGCTCTTCTTTCAGAGAGGTATTGGCTTGAAAAGCTAGAGGTTTTCCAAAGGAATTCAGATCAGACAGAAATTTATAGGATGTATATTGAAATTAATGTGTTTTCATTTCCTTATGTTTACCATCTAGCAAGACAGAATTAGATGCTTGAATCTCATTTGATCAACTGTATATTAATATGTTCCAATTTTCTAAGATCTTGATTTTGCTTCCACATTTTCTTCAGTACTTTCATTCCTAACACATCCTTCCCTGCTGAGAGGATGAGATATAGCCAGTTGATTGATTGAAATTCTCTTTTAAACTGTTCATGCATCTTCTACTTTACTGTTTGTGCATAGTATTAGCAAAAAGGCTGTGCTAAATTAATTTGAGAAGTCTCTTTCAGGTTACATAATTAACACTGTAGTGTTGTGTAGGTTATTCATGTACTCACTGCTTTATTTACCTCCATCTATATATCTTTACATGTATGTATCTCTATATATACATCTACAGAAGTGAAGTATTTTATTTTTTACTAACTTTATTAAGAGAAAGGAGGAAAAGAATGTCCTCTCACACAGGCCAAGATTAATAAAAAACCTTTCTTCTTGTTGTGCATGCAGAACAGCAGATCTGAGTGCCTGAGAATTACAGAGCTTCCTGCCCAGGGTAAAGGATGTGCCCTCAAAGCTCATCTGTTTTACACCACAGGCAAAGCACACCATTATTAAAGTTAATGATTCAATTTTACAAGAGCTAGAAAGCACCACTTGTTGTAGTTATTTATTTCTAGTTCCTTTGCTACCAGGATGTTCGAATTTCTTGTCCTATTAAGTTTTCATAAACTCTAAATATGAATATATCTAAAATAATGAAAGGACTGCTGCTGTCTTTTGTGATCCTGTGCCTACTCCAGCCATGACACTCCATGAACTGATCCTATGGAAAACTGCAGTGTCTGAGTTGTGGTGTAGCCAAAGAAGCATGGTGATGCTTTAATGAAATTATGAGTGGAAACGTAGAGTTTATAAACTCATCTTTTTAGCCATGAAAGGGGAAAAAGTTTTATTAGCTTTTTTAGGAAGTTTTTCAGAATAGTGTTATTCACAATATTCACTGCTTCTCAAATCAGTGCCAACAAAAAAAAAAAATTCCATAATTATTGCAGTATAATTTCCTGAGCCCTCTATCTCTGGAGGTAAACTTGCATTTAGATAACTTGAAATTTGACCTCAAAAAAATTCATTATGTGTCAAGGTAAATCCTTTGTGGCATGCAAAAGTTGTGAGTTATTCTGCCTAGTAGCACATTTCACTGGGTTTGTTTGGTTTTTTTCTGAGCAGAAGAGAGCTATTTTATCCTGGCCTGCTTTTTCTGTTTCTTTAAAAAAGGTGAATAAATTAGCCTTTCCAGCTCAAATTATTACTGTTCCAATTTAACAGAGAATTGTTTTACTGTTCTCATTTTGTCTGCCTCAAAAGCATCAGTGTACTTTTTATGTTGAGAAAACAGAAGAACTGCAGAAGAGGTAGAAATAAAAGAAAAGCAAACAACCAATTCCTGTCCTGAACCCATCTTTGCTTTTCCTGACACTTCCCTCTCTTCCAAAACTCTTCACTTCTTCCCCTGACAATGCACAATGCAAGGAGGATAGAAGAATAGGAAATTTGGGTTACAACATAAATTTGAGCTCCAGATTCACTTAGGAGCACTCCTCTGCTTAACTTGGTCAAGAAATTTTGTGTTAATTCTTTCCTCTTTTGTTTTTATTTTTGGTTGGTTTAGGTTTTTTTGTTTAGTTGTTTTTTCCCCCATTTTCTGCCTTGTTTATGGATTCCACAGCTATGGGGGAAGAGGCAGTCCTTTGTTCCACGTACCAATCTCCTGTAAAGCTCCATGTATGCAGCAGTTACATAAATCAGTATTTTTACAAGTACCCAAAACCAAGGCTCTGGATACCAAGAAGAACCTTTGCCCTCTTAGGTCATTCCCACATATGCTTTATTCCACGTAGAGTGAAAGACAATTTTCCATTAGCTCAAACCCTAAAGAAATTGTGAGAAACTATTCTGGAAAAGCCTATTGGAAAACCAATTTTACTACTGTGACAATTTGCCACCAATTCCCCTCTGTTTTCTTCGTTGCTTTGCTTACAAAGTAGAGTTATCTGGCTCTGCAAAAGAATCCCTAATAAAAAGAGGGAAGGAGTTATGGGATAAAGCTAGCTAGGAATCAGCATAGGAAAATGCTTTTCCAATAGAGATACCATTTAGACTAGAGAGAGGATCAGCTTTCCACAAAGAAAAGTTAATTTTAAGAAGTATTTTATCACCTACATTCTAAGAGTTTCAGGAATGTTTCATCTGTTTGGACCTGTTGACAAGTTCATCTCTCTTATCTACCCAGGAAGACTCAATAGTCCATATTCAGCTATGGATCCACAGTCGTATTTATCAGCAATTGCTTTTCCTCCTGGGTTGTTTTTTTTTTTTTTTTTTTTTACCTTTTTTCCTTCTTTGTGGCCATCTGGGGCTGGATGCTCTCAAGTGACTGTTTATGAGGATCTTCCCCAGCTCTGGGTGTTTGCACAAGCATTTCTGTGCTCACAGTCCTATTTGGGATTAATTAAAGCTGAGGAGTTGTGAGGTGCTGAACATCTTACTGACAGTGCAAAGAAGCCTTCCTCTCTTTATCCCTAATGAAGATGAGCTTTAGAGTTCCTTCTCACACTCAGGTTTGCTGTTCTTGCCTGCAGAAGAGGAAAATACTTTAAATGTGCTTATGTTCATACTAATTAGACAGTGCTTAGGCTGTACAGGAGTTTTCAGAAATTAACTCTTGCAGATCAGAATAAATATTGCTTACAAGAGTCCAGTGGAAATTTCAGCACACTTGGTATTTTTAATTGTTTTAAATGCACAGATTCTGCTGCCCCTGAGCTGCTGGAATCTGTGAGCAGTACCAGGTTTTGGTATGTTATTGGTGACTAATATAGGCTAAAGTAAAGATAGGAAATGCTCCCAGCCCTTCTGAGAAAAATGTCCACTCCCTGATGTAATTTAAAGATTTGTATGTCTAATATGGCTTATGTCTTATTACTTTCATACCAACTATTACTAAAGCCTAGATGATGCCTAATAAACAAATCCTTTGATCATCTTTAAAACGACAAACCTATTGATGAATTTAATTTTCTCCAACAAGATATTGCTATATCGATTTTAGCACTCTGTTTTTAATAAACAGAGAGTGTCCAGAGTTGCTTGCTATGGCAGTCTTGAAAGTAGGGCATCAAAAGACTTGGCAAAGGGCTGAATTTATAAAGGAAGTTTTTGCTGGAGCTCTAATCCATTATCCCTCCATTGTTGACATTCATTTGCAATGAGAACACTGGGCCAAAATGCCCAATAATTGGAGATAACATTTTGGCTCACAGAGGAAAGGTGGTGGGAACCTCAGGGATGGGCCAACATTGGAACATTAAAAAAGCTGCCTCTAATTGCAGACATCTTTTTTATCACTGTTGTAATTTACTTTTCTCTGAGAATATGAAATGTCTGCACATGTTCAGGAGTATCAGGGTGTGTTCAATCAGTCTGCCTTGCACAGCTGACTGGCTGTGGGTTTCTCTCAGCAGAAGGTTCATGTGAGGATGGCACAACTGTAAAAAACCAAACAAATAAAATGGAAACAACAGAAAATTCTTGTACACCTCAGAATATAACAAAATTCATGTAGGGGCAAACATCCTAAAATGTGCCAGTTAGAATATCAAAAAGACTTTTTCATTCCCAAGTTTCACCTCAAGACTGAGTGTAGCTTACCTATTAAAACTGAGAGTTTGTATATATATGGATCCACTCAGGGACTCAAAGCATCTATATAATTATCCAAGCACATATGTGGCTACTAGCATGTCAAGTCAGAGATATATATTCAGGTTATAATTCCAGCTCTTTTAAAAAAGTTTGGGGGTTTTATTTGTTTGTTTATTGATTTCTTGGGTTTTGTTTGTTTAGTTCGGTTTTGTTGTTTTTTTTCTTTTTTTTTAGTTTTGTGTGGTTTTTTTTTTCTGTTTTTTTTCCTGCTTTCCATACCAGCTTATGCTTTCACAGCATAAAAAACCCCACCTTGAAACATGAATTTATAGAGCCTAGAGCATAACAGAAACACCAAGGGATTACTGAATATTATGCGATACACACAGGCTGATAACTGGCAACTTAGTAATAGGTATTGAGTAAAAATCTGAATAGAAATATCATGGCCAAATCACCTTTAAGGGATTTCAGATTGGTTGAAATACTGTTGCTTGTTGTCTTTTTCATTTATATATTAAAAAAAAAGGTTGACACTCTTAAATCCCTGCCTTTCATTGTACGTCCTGATTCACAAAAGCAAAGCAAAGTCAAAACAACGACCTCTAAGATAAAATATCTACACTTGAGGTGAGTGTTCCTCCAAGTCTGGGCCACCAGCCTGAAATGAGGCACAGAGTGACAGATGTCAGTGATTTAATTCCCCCTGACCCACAACTGTTTCCAGCAGCTGCCAGAGGATGAAGCCCTGTGCTAAAAGCACACGGAGACCAAGAGTGCTCCACACATGCTCCAAGTCAGAGAAATCCTGATCTAGGCTAACTTTTTCCCTATCCAGGCACCTTAGCTGACAAAAAATCCTTCTCTGAAGTGCTAAGTAAACAGAATTCTGTAAGTCAGAACATTCTAGGTTTCTAATAATCCTCAGAAACTTCTAAATACCTCCCTTAGGCTATTAGAAAAATGCAAATCCTAATGTTTTTATCTTTAATTGTGCTAAGGGACTTTTTCTCCATCTTTCAGTGAATTGGTTAGTTTGATCTCTTTTTTTACTGTCCTATATATAGGGTATAGTCATAATTTTAAATCTGTTTTTTGTGTAGTATCTGTCCCTGTGTTACTCAGGAAGTTAAACACATGTTGGGAGGTCTCAAGTGTCTCCTGCTCTTCTGGGTAAACTCATTGTCTGTTGTGTGTCTCTGTTCTTGGTGTTTGCAGAAGTTTGGAAACCCAGGACAAGGGAAATATTTCTCTGTCTGCCCTGAGGGGTTCTGACTCCCAGGGAAGCACTGATTTTGACCCTCATTCATGGAGAAAGCCTCCAAAGCCTCAAGATAAACTAGAGACCACAAAAGTGTGAAATTAAGATTAAAGAGAGTAGTATAGTATGTGACTTGGTAAGAAATTTAGGTTTTAGGATTTTTAGTATGTTCTAGATGGGAACAAGATGGAGGGTATAGGGTGCTGTCTTGTGTTCCTTTTTCTTCCTCCTTCCTCCTTCTTCCTCTTGGGTTTGGGAGGTATCTGGTAATTGGGTAGAAAAATCTGCATTGCGGGTCTTTAGGGCTCAGTTATCGGGTTAGAAGGGAAAATAATCTGTGTCACTTCTTAATTGGGCAACTTAGTTTTTGATTAGGCTTAAAAGGCCTTGTACCATGAGATTGTTGGCCATTTTTGTGCTGTTTTCCTGCATGCAAAGTCTGGTGCAGACAGCAAGCTGAAGACTGAACAAGTCCTGTTCATCTCCTTTTCCTGACACAGAACTGCTCCAGGAGGGTTTCCCCTCTCAGGGGAGCCCCCAGGGACAGGCCCAACGTGGGGCCAACAAAGCCATAGAGAAGAACTGAATATTTTCTGTGAGCCTGGAACTCACCTAAATCCTGCCAGAAGTGTGCAGCACAGGGATGTGTGTGCTCTGCCCAACAGGAAATGCTCAGTGAACATCCAACCCTTCACTTCCACAGTACACTGCTACCCACTATCCCAGCTACTTCATCACATTTTTCTCCCCACCAAGGTAGTGGGACACATTATAAATTCTTATCTAAATATGGATCTGGTAGTACTGCAGGAGCATCTGAGGCAGGAATGATTTAAAACACATTGTCAGCACTGACCTACCTTCATTTCTGAATTTGAAGGGATGAACATTCAGTTCTTTACTGTGGTTGCAACCTAGAACTCTCCTATTGGAAGTGTCAGAAGCAAGATCAGGCGATAGTTGTCCACATAGCTGCTAAATTTGACTAACTCCTTATTAAAAAGAAACTATCTTGATGGAAGATTCATGCTTAACCATAGGGAAGTTTAGAAGCTCTAGAAAGCGTGGGAAAAAAGACAATTATGGTCCTTCTTTAGGATCCTGAAAATATTTTGCTTCGGAATTTGATAGGGACAGAATTCTCTAACATATGTTTCAAATGTCCCAAACTGGGAAACTTCTGATTCTGCTTCAGGGTAAGGGTGGAGAGGGGTGCTTGGTGGCTACCTATCTCTATTTGTTAGGGTCATAGAAGAGGCCTCTCCATTTATTTTATGTATTCACAAAATAAATTAGAAGACATTTTATCAATTTCTAGCAAGTTAAAAAAAAAGGCCTCACCTCTTGATTAAACAATATGTACTCAAAATATCTGAAGAATTATTTATTCTTATTCCAAGAAACAAGATATTCACTTGGTACCTTCCTGCCCCCTATCCCAGCACTGCAATAAATGAACAAATAAAACAGCCCCAGCTGTGGCAAAGAGATTTAACAAACCCTCGTGAAACACAGAACAGAGCATGGATTAAAATCCTGCATGACTTCACGTACTTTTAATGAATATTTTAGCTGAATAGATCAGCCCACAGAGAATAATCCTGGTCACTCCAGCACGAGGCTGCAGTAAGAGCTAACCCACCGACATGCTGCTTCCAGCAATTCAGAGATCTAAAACTTAATCTACATCATCTAGAAAGCATGTGTGCAGAAAATGTGTAATGCCAGATCTTACTATAAAAAAGAAGATTAAGGCTGAAAAAGGATTAGAAATTAATTAAGGAGCTTCTTCTTGTTTCCTGATATCCTTCTGATCTGTGACCAGCCTATCTTCAGGGTCTCTGCTACTGATGCAGCTGTTAGTGATAGTTCAAACCACAAACACTACAAAGGATTACTACTAAGCTTTAGGAAGAGCTGCAGCTCGGTGGTTTGGGTTTATTTTCCAGTTCCACGCTTGCAGATCTGTTGCAGGGATCAGGGGGAGAGCTGCAGGCTGGAAGCTCAGCTCCCCAGACTCACACTGCAGGAGCAGCTCTTTGGTGGTGGCAGAGGCGAGGTGATGTCTCAGTGCAGGGAGCTGGCACAGCCCCTTCCAGCCAGGGAAAGGGCACAACAAAACAATGGGGAGGTCCAGCTCCCCTCTGATCCATCTCCTCTGTCCTCCAAGGTTAAACAAGATAATCCCGGGCTCACTTTTGTCAGGGGGGATGGCTGTGGGCTGTTTTTTCAGATGATGGTACAGACACACCATACAGCTTCAAAAACAAGGTAGACACTGACAAGAAAAGTTATATCTTAGGAATTTCAATTCAAGCTTTGCAGTGGGCTCTCTGTTTTAAACTGCATGTACTCCACTTACAGGTTAAGAGTATGCATCAGGGAAGAATTAATTCTGATTGATATTAATTAATTATAGTAATAACAATCAATTTTTAATGACAGTATTTACTATGCAGTTGGTTTCTTACTTATGACATGGCATATTTCCATTTTCTGGAACCTGATTATACTCTCAAGATTCAACCTTCACCCCAGTTGGACAACATTATTATTATTTTGATTGGAATTCCCAGCTTAATTTCTACAATATGGAATTAATGTGTCTGTAAGTGATATTCTATGAACAGGGCCCTCAAGCTTGTTTCAGTGTAAATCAAATGTATTTTACCACCTTTGTGAATAAACAGCTATAAGCAGGTTCTGAAGTAGAGAGGGTATCATGTGCACTGACAGCATTTTTGAAAGCAAGTGACAAAAAAGAGCAGTAAACAATTTTTACAGAAGGATTAGACAGTTTGGTTTCAAATGAAAACTCTAGAAGTGAGCGGGGAGGAGCTGCTTTGTCAAGCAAAAAGATTTTTCCTGATTGTATGTATTCCAGCACAAGCAAAAATTACCCCTGAAGCCCTCTTAAAGTCATGATATGGTAAATCAGAGAAAAAAAGCTCTGAATATTAAACAGTTCCTTCAAAAAATGTTAATGGTATCTGAAAATTACTGTTATTACTATAAGACGCAACATGATTCAACATGAATTCAGACAAAAATCAAAAATAAATTTTGACTTTGTACAAAATGTTATTACACAAATAATTCCACAGAGCTGTCATGCTCAGCCCTGTGGAATTTACTGCATTCCCTTTTCTAGGATAAATTCACAGGTGGAGCCTCTCCTTTCTTGCAAACATCTCAGGGCTTGTTTGAGTTTCCATTTTCAGCTGCAGGTTCCCACATTTCCATAGTGCAGAGTTGAAATTTTTTTCTCTTTTAACTCTTGTGGTGCAGTGTTTTGGGGGGATGAAGGAGGACACTTTTTTGCATCAACACTGACACATCCCTCAGATGCCAAAGGCCTCTGTCCCCTTTTCCCTGTGCTTGGCTTCCTGTGACCAAGATGTGCAGGACATCTTCAGCTCAGCCTTGGTGCTGAAACTTTTGTGTTTCCATGAGGTGTTGGTACCAAACCAGCTCTGCTTCCACTTAAACACATTCCAGAGAAACAAAGTAAGATCAACAGTGAGCCTGTGCCCACTGCCTGATGTTCCCAGCCAGAAAACCTGGAATTTCTGCTGCCAGAGACAGCCCTGGAGCCACAAACGACGTGACCCCACTGGCAGGTAATTGGCTAAATCTGTTTAGATGGAGAGCTAAATCTAGAAAGTTGTTTTAAAATTGTCTTTGCTGAAACCTGTGCAGCTATGGGTTCACACTGCCTCTGCCATGCAAGGGGGCTGCTTCCAAACTGCTGTCAAAGGATGTTATTTATGGTGAGAGCCCCAATGTCTGAGGTCTCTGCAATCCCTGCAATATGGTGTATTGATAATTAGGGAATTACCTCTCCATTGTTCTAAAGCAAAATCCTATTTACAGCAAAATCTGTCACTTCACAGAATCTACAGACTTCTAAAGAGAAAAACCTTTGCTTACTGCTAAAGAATATAGCAGGAAGTATAACTTCAGGGAATATTTAACAATACCTCCAAAATACAGAATTCAAATCTGTGCCATATTTAAATTCATATGGTTTTTTAAATTATTATGAGAAATGTAGCTAGCACCTGTTCCTCTCTTCTAACATTAAATTAGTGACTATTTTGTGGCATGTGTGTGGAAATATTTATTTATCATTAACTTTATGAGTCTCTTTCTCTTTTTCATCACTACAGCTATTCAGCTCATCTAAGTATTCTAGCAATTATGTAAAGATGCCATTTGGGAACCATGAATTGTAAATTTTCTCCATATGTGGTACATCCAACCTCCTCACATATACATATAGATGACTGCATCAAAGTATGTTACATTTCATGCAGCAAACCAGTTTCTAAGCATTACCATATAAACATTAGGAGAAATGTAACACAGCCTAAACAGACCTCATTAAAATGTATATATCAAATAATTTCTGTCAAGTGGAATGGACTCAAGGAAGCCTCTTGCCATTTGTTTATATGGAGCCTGGTGCTCTTTTTATTGATACCAATGGGGAATTGACTTTTTCTCTTCTCATGGTGGCTTTACTGCAGTATAAATTGACTGGCTTCAGCAGAGCTACTACTTCTGATTTACACTGTTGTGAGAGAAGAATCCAACCTGGAGGTTGCAGCTGAGGATTTGTACCAGATAAAACATTCACAATGCACAGGGAAAGGCCCCTTCTGGAGATTAGTGCTCATTCTTTATGTGTAGATCACTTGGTTTCCTTCTTTAAATACTCAGTCAATAGCAGAGCACATACAAATCAGGCTTATGAGGTATTAATCATATTTAGGGTAAATTTTCAACTTGCCCTAAACAACATGGCTGAAAAATAGGGGATGTATTTACTAGTACAAGTCAGGTGGCCACTCACCCCTTGTTAGCACAGGCACACAGGAACGATGAATTTAGGCAAATGCTAAAAAACTATGGAGATCACATAGCAATTTAGTCCACATGCATGAAGTTTGAGTTGAAATAAAGTATTTCATGATGTCTAAATATTTTTTGTTCTTTATGATTCAAAATTCCTTGGTATTTTTTTTAAATGAAACTCCTGGAAGTACAGGAGATTGGGGATTATTGGCAAATACAAATAAAACAAGCTTAAATACATAGATGGCCTGGTATCAGCCTTGGCAATGTAGTCATGGTAAAAAACTATTTACTTTGGTAGAGTTCATGCAGCCAAACCATAGCATTAGACCTAAAAACCAAACTCTTCACCTTAGTGAACCTCCCTGCCTGTGCAAGAGGAGGCAGGGTGCAAATTAAACCTCCTCCAGCAGCTCCTTCCTATCTCCCACAACAGAAGACAGGGCTAGCAGCATAATTTGAAAAGCAGCAAAATTTAGTTACTGTAATGCAGTGCTTGGATTTATTTCTGAAGTTCCAGGTTCCTGAGACTCTGCTATCAGAGCTGCCACATTCCAGCAACACATAAAACCTGGACCAAGGGGGAAAAAAGGAGAGCTATGGCAAACACTGGCTCCACATTAAGGAATGATTTGTTTTTCAAACATGCAGACAATTTATAATAAATGGAATCCAAAGCAGTTGTACTTGTGTTCGAAGTAGATATTTAATAAATTCTGCAGTATATCTTCTGCACAACATTATTGAACAGAGAGCTAGAATCCTCATATCATCAAACATACTGATAGAAATGACCCGTAAGAAACTATGACAACTTAGAATTCCTAAAAACTATGTCTCCAGTTTAGGAGATCTTCCATGATACAATAATAAAGATATTAATCATGCACAAAGTAGTGCCAAACAGCAGTTATTGTAGGAAGGAAAATGTTGAAAGCCATCTAAATTTCTTACACATTACAGTGCCTGAATGCACTTCTTTACTTTCTTCTGATAGGAAGTATTTCTAATGTCTGCAATTTAGTTCTTACTATTTTTGCTGCTTCCCTTTACACGGGTAGAAGAAAATTAGAGGTTATCATTAAATTGCACAAGTTACAATTTAAAGGAAATGTCAGTCAGTATTAAAGTAGTTTAAAAACTGAACAGATGTTGATAGCTAAATTATTACATGAAAACAGTCTATCTGTGGAGAAAAGACAGAAGACAGTTTCATCCTCCCTGGTGCCACCAGACACTCGCTCCCTTTCACCTGTGACTTTTCTCCTGTTTTATTTCTGACCTTTCTTTGTCAAGTGCTCACTGAAGATGAGGTTTGTATTTATCCACCCACTGGGCTCCCATCTGCTTCTGAACCATCTGAGACCCCGACACCCTCCTGCTCACCAACCTGATGGGCACGGGCAGGTTTTGTGTGCACTTTGCTTTTCACCGCAACCACTGGCAGCCCGGAGCTTTTCAAGAAGTCAGGAAAAGTGAGCAGATTCGAGATGTCCCACTCAGGAGGTTCCATGGGACAGAGTTCAGATGCTGGGATGTTCTCTGTTGTGTGCAGATGGCCCCAGAGCAGGTTCAAGGTCATGTTTATGTCCCCTTCAGTGCAGGGATGCCACATGTGCTCTGACCAGTCTCGAGACACCCACGAGGGCTGCGTTTGCAGCAGTGTTTTGGACACTGGAACTTAACCTGAGAACAGCAAAAGCTGCTGGGGTTTCAAAAAGAGTGATGGTTTTCAAGCCACCTATTACTACTCTGAAAATCTGACTGAAAAAGCAAAGTATATCCAAAATATCTGTTATTATCTGTTAAGGTATGATTGATAATAAACATCAGACATTCAAAGGACTCACCTACACATTAATATAAGGAAAATGTGATACTTATAAGCAGCTATCATTGGTTCTTTTCATTTTTTGGCCACTCCAAATTATTCCAAGAAACACACTGAAATAATGAGTTGCTCAAGAAATATATGGAGGGATTCTTTTTTTACTGACTTTTACTGTTTCTATGTCATATTTCCATATTTTTCTTACATATCCATTGGGAACAAGGACTTTTTTTAATACAGAGAAGGCTTCCCTTTTAATACTGAGAAGCCTTTCCTTTCTTAGACCAAACTGCAGGACTTGCAGCAATTACAGGAACTGAGAAGCCATGTTATTATCATACTGGAAATCAGGCTTGTACACTGAGGCAGTGATAAAAAAATAACAGAATTCCTGTTTTTATTCCAGATATTACTAGGAAAACTTCCCCATAAAAGAGAGCTTAACTTTAAAATAAAAATCTGAGAAAGGGTGTGAATAACCCCTTGAATTTAAAGCACAACTTCCATAATTATAATTGGTAAAGTGAGAGAAAAGCATTCAACCCCAAGCATAGATCTCCTCTTCCCAAAAGCCAACCAAGCTCAGCATAGCTGAATTAAATATCCATGAGAAGAAAGCAATAAAAAGACTGAAGGAAAAAGTAGTTATAAACTATGGGATATATTTAAAATCGAATATAAGGAAAAAGGAAACAAAATCATGCTTTGAAAGCATTCAATGAAAAAGTATGAAGAAGTATTCCAAGAAATCAGAAGGAAAGTAAGATCCTGATTAAGTAATGTTAATTAATAATAATGGGTAGGTCTCTTCAGGAGGAAAACAACCTACAGTTAAACAATGAAGTTGAATTAGTAATTACTATCCAGTGTTTCTAAATATCATGCTGCCTCGGAAATGCAGATTCATAAATTCTGATTCCTGATAACCTGAGGTAAATACACAATAACTGCAGAAAAATTATGTGGACTCAGCCAGCCATAACTGGAAGAAGAATTTGGCTGTAATCTGTGACTGGGAATTCCCACTGAGTTGATTATGCTATTTCAAGCTCAATCAATGATGTGCTAAAAGAAGAGCCCCTATAAAAATGTCGGTGCAAACAAAAGGGAAGATTAGGATGATTTCCCCAGTGCTGATGGAGTTCCTGGTGCTCCAGATGCTCCTCAGCTAAACAGCTAAAGGCTTTTCCCTGCTACCTATGAAGGCATTTCTGAAGAACAAATATTTTGCTGCAAACTCCATTAAATTGGCCAGGATCCCAGGCATTTGGAAGGCACTTTCAGGGTGGTCTTTCACCCAGGCAAGCCATAATTTTCTAACTCTTTGTTATAAATGACAAAACACCTAAGGATAATAACAGGATTTGGAGGAATGCCTCCAGAAGATATGCAAACTGCATGCCAGGTCTCTGTGCTCTGCCTGCTGCCTGCTGGAAGAGCTTCCCCAAACTCAAGAAGAAAGCAAATGAAATAACAGGAGATTGAAACTGAGCCCATTTCTGTATTATAAACTCCAGCACCTTGCCCAGACATCCCCAAAGATGGCTTCTGAAAACTGTCCAGCCACAGCAACATCTCCATAGGACGGCTATTTTAAATGTTTAAGTGTTGTTTTCCAGTTTATATTTTATCCTCAACACAAAGTTAAAATCCAAAGCCAGGTACCAACTCAACCAACCCAGATAAAATGTCAGCAATAGAATTATGATGGCCAAAAAAGAGAAATCAGGATACTTCAAAAATGATTCTGCTCTCTTTCTCTGCCTCTGAAACTCCTCACTAGCGATAGGAAACCTTTTCCTAATTACAAGACCTTGGGTGGGATGACACTGCTCCAAATACCAGAAGGTTTGGGTTGCTGGATGAGGATTTTGCTGTGAGAATTGTGTTTTTCAGATGCCTTTGAAAACCCCTGCACACCCCTACACAGCCCCACCCATGCTGTGCCCACACACACACAGTGATGTCAGGTTTTTCCACCTCTGCTCTCACATCGTGTGGTTCCCCAGATATGAACTGAATCTCAGTGAGTGGGGATGAGGAATTTGCTTTGATATTCTGAAGTAGATGCACATTTTCAGAACTCCAGATGATTTTACAGGACTAGGTTATGAACATGTGCATATTTTTGCTGAAAATATTGACTTGCTGCTTATAGCCATTAGAAAGTCTAACCAGTGCAATCATGGCATCTGCAGGTGATGAAACAGTTACCAATGGGTTATTAAATCTCCTCAAAAATCAATGACTGATCTCCTGGAAATAGATTTAAAAAGCTGGGGAGGTGCATCAACAGCCAGAGGAATCATACAGAAGCCATCTGATATTTTTTGAAAATCAAATTAATTTGACCCCATCAAGACCATAATAACAGGGATGTCAGAGAAGGAGCACTAATTTACCTTCCTTCCTATTGATTGCTGGAATGCAAATGGAAGAGACAGGTATTTTTAGTCCATCTTAAAATTTTTTTTTTTTATCAGTGCTTGGGGAGAAGAATCTAAACAACATTTTAATACCTTGTTTTCCTGCACACTCTACTCACGTGTTCAGCAGTAAGTTGTTAATAGCAGTAGAGATGGGGTGGTCTTTGCTGTTGTGTTTTAACAAGCTGTGCTGAATTTTACACAAACCTGTCAATACAGCACACAATGTCACCATTCTGGAGCTCCTCCAAGACATAAATCAGCAAGACATCCCCTCATCATTTACTGCAGCAGTAGTATTTGGTCTGGTATGAACTAAATTCTGCTCCTGTTTATGCCTTGTTGGTTTTGCTTTCAGACCATTTCAGGCTCATTGCTGTTGCTGTTCCTGGTTGTGCCCCCAATAATAGAGCAGCAGCAGCATTAATTTGAATTGTGGTGGTCTGGCCTTCTCTGTGTCTGAGGACATGCAGAAAGGCTGGAAGTTCAAAGAATGGAATCCCAGCCTCCAAAAAAATACAAAATCTGCATGGATGTTCTTCGGGGATTTTACAGCTGCAAAGAAGATGGATTGGTAAAGCATAACATAAAAAATGGCTTCATTTTGCCTGGTGCATCTTTCTAAAGACTTGAACCAGAAATATGTTGTAATTTTGATGTCTTTTTGAAGACAATGACAAAATGGGACTTGAACTAGTAAAAAGTGAGAAATTGACTCAGCTGCCAGGTTGGTTTTCAGACAAAGCCTTTAATGTTAAGAGGAATACTTTGTTTCTGAAACACTATGTAATGATGCAGGTAATTAATTGAAAATATATTTTGCAGAAACTAGGAAAATTACTTCTGATCTTACCCAAATCATGTTAAAACAACAATAAAATAGTAAGATTTCACCAGGTTTTACCTGTGTCTCTTTTGAGTTGGCCACATCTAGTAACATACCAGATGAGCACTTTATCTTTGATAAAAATGAGCTTTCCAGCTCAGTGTCACAGTACCCTTGGCTGTGCTCTAGCCCTCATTCCAGAAGAAAAATCTGGGTTTGGTGTTTTAAAAGTCACCTTCTCTCCATTGCATTAATCTGCCAAAGTTGGACAGCTGCAGTTAAACTCACTCCCACAACTGACCACAAACACACACACAAACACAGAGTCTCTCTCTCTCTCTTTCTCTCTCTCTATCTCCCTCACACTACTCTAGCTTATTTCTGTCAAATAATAGGTTTTCCTTTACATTTAAATCTGTGTTTTAATTTTGGTTCACTCTCTCTCAAAAGAAGAAGCCTACAGTCTCCCTAGTCCTAATTTTTGTTCAATTTGCCTCTAAACTGCAAGGTAGATATCCAGTGTTACAAAAAAATTCCTATCAAAAGTCTTGTTTTTCAGAAGTAAAAGTTAATACACAATTTTGAGCTAAACACTGCAGTTGTGTGGAAATAATTCAACTATATGTCATTGTTAGGCACTTTTGACTGGATGATTCAAAATTTACTTCACTGCTTCAAGACATTTACAAAAAGATAAAAGATTTGATAAAAGATAATCCCATACCTTATAAATAATGACTTCTCTGATGTCACCATAAAGTATCTTATAATAATGAAGCAAAGCGAATAATTCACACTATTTTCTCTTGGTTTGAAAAATGGGATTATTTTGTAGGAGCTAAGGGAACAATAAATTTCAGTCCCAACTGAGCAGCACTGCAGAAAGCCTCCAACCCTTATGCAAACACCTACATGAGTAAGGGAAATAAAAGCCAAGCCTTGTGAATGTTGCCATTCTCTGCTTGCACATGCTAAGCCAAGCCAGTATTACCATAACATTCTCTGGTAGGATGTGCTCCACCAGTTTAATGATTTTTAAAGTCTGCTCAAGCTATTTTCAAATACCTCTAAAGTTCAGTTATAATTATTATTCCAATGATAACTGAAGTATTACAGCAGCAATCTACTAGCTTGCTCCCACATTTTAAACTCGTGCTTTGTTTTTCCATAGATAGTTTCTTTCTTCATGGAAGTGCTGGGTGCCTTAAGTTCTTCAATAAATTTGTAGATTTTTTATATTGCATTTAGTAGCAAATACATTTATTGTAAAATACACTGTGGGTGCAACTAAATAAAGGCAGAGGCTGAATCTCTGCTACTTCCTTATCAGCAAGGATGACACGGTGTCCGAAAAGCTCAGAGGTTAACACTAAGAAAATTCAACTCAATCCCAGTGATTTGGTCTGATGCATTGTCTACTGGGTTTGGGTAACTCTATTCAGAAATAAATAGCCTATTTGTTGGAATAATAAGTATTCATATCAGTGTACTTGTGAATTGTTACATACAGACATGAAATTGCACGTGAAAGATAAACTAGGGCCTAAGGAAGGAAAATTCCTGCCTATTTTAATAATATTTTCAGGATTAAAACCCAAATAGGGAAAAGTAGCCTATTAATAGTAAAGTGATTGCCTACAAAATTAAAACTCAAATCCAGGTATTAGAACATTTATTATCCTTTTAACTCCTTCCAATAGCATAGGGATTAATTTTCCCCAACTGAAACAATTAAAAAATGAAATTAGAAAAACCTCTCAGATTCTAAACTTGCACAACATCTATTGCATCATGACAGAAAACCCCTTGACACATTATGCAATAGACAGGAAAGAAGATTGTGGCTGTGGTAGTTCATTGTGGTGGCACAAGAGTAGATCTTGGTCACCAAACATGCCAGCTGAATTTTGACACGTACAAGTGGCTTTTCCAGTAGAGAAGAAGGGTTTCCAATGCCAAATTGGTCCTTAGGACTGTAATTCCTTCTTGTGGCTTTGGAATATTTCTGCTGTAATCTGGATGGAGCTGCATGGTGCAGGTGCAAGAAGGCCACAGCGGCTGTGGGGGGATAACAGGCTCCTCTACTTTCTCACTAGCACAGAAAACTGGATTTTCTTCTTAATATTTAGCAGTTTTCTGTGTGGCTGCAGATATACAACTGCTTCCTTCCTCTTGTCTGAGGGCTGCTTATCCTTGTGTCACACATGGACTGCAGGAAGGATGGGCACAGTCGGGATTTTGCTGGTGCCACCAGGAGACTCCTGTGAATCCACGGCAGCTGAGCCCGAGCAGGAAGCTCCAGCTCCAGGCAGGCTCTTCAATGACCAGCACGTAAAGCTGCACACCAGGAGCTCTCCAGTTTTAATGCTGCATCCACAGCTCTGTCTGTAAGCAGAATTTGGGTTAATAGGAGCATGAGCTGACCATTGACTTCTCAGAGGTTTGGATGCAAACCCTTTCCTCAGGGACTGTCGACAGCTCAGTGCACAACTGCTTCAAATCTCCCCTTTCTAACAGCTTGGTTTGGCTATCAAATTGTATGCAAGTTGAGGGGTTTTTTGCTGGAAAAGAAGACTCGTTTCCTTGGCATTAGGCAAGGAAAGTTTTCAAGTTCCCTTCGGAAATTAAAGGTGGAAGGGTTTTGCTTGAGATGAATTCTCTAGGCCTGGACTGAGTTACAGAATGAATTCCAGGAGAAACAGCCTCCTTCCACCCCAAACCAACACCCTTCAGCAGGAAAACAGTTCCATATAAACAGCAGCTTGGAAACTGCCAGGAGCAATATCCTGGTTCTGCTGAAGAAAAAGAGATTTCTATCATGGATTTCAGTGCAGCCAAACTTTCTTTCCAGGTCATTTGAATCCCTGTCTCACAGCTGGTTGCCCAGGTTGCAAAGCAACACAGAATGGGTTCTGGCAGTTGGATGCTGCTGGAATTCTGGATTCTGCACGCCTGCCTGCTGCATTTCTTCAGCCAGAGCTGGTCTGAGGCTGCAGCAGCTGCAGGCTGCCAGCGCAGAGACATTTTGTGAGTAGGAAAGGGATTTTCCAGGTTTATGTGCATTGCCTAACTGCAGTGATGCTGCTGGAGACACAGCCCAGCTCAGCGTGCTGATGATCAACCCATCTGTGGGATTTGCAAGGAAATACCATGTTCTGGTATTTAACTGACAGTAAAGGTAAACACAACTGCTCAGTGCTCTGCTGAATGACTATGCCATAAAAGAATGTCCTCATGCTAGGAGATTCTAGCAGGCTCCATGTTGACTAATTCTGTAATCAGTCTGTGACTTTTCATTCGTTTTTCAGCAAGAGAACTGGCCAGTGTTAGGCCAAGAAGGTCAACAAGTCTTTTGTTGCTTTCAGTTCTTCATGGTCTTAGAATTTCTAACCAGCTCTACAGGTACCAAACAGAGTTTTTCAGGGAAGCCTGAAGAACTTAGAATAATTAGGAAATTATTGAACGTCAGGAGGGATTTGGTGCCTATTTTTTTAAAGATTTACCTAAATCTACCTTCACATATGAATTTTTCTGAGTTAGAAGTCATAAGAAACACAGGCATCTCTTTTATCCTAAAAATATAATTTTGTGATATCCTCGAATCATCAATATATGAAGCATCAGGAATGACCTGATCACTTCACTGAATGTTCTCCAAACCATAAAGAATATTTCCAACATAATTATTTCTTCTGCAGTATTTTCTCCTTTTGGACTTCACATCTAATTCACAAACCTTTCTTTTATACTGATATATTATCCTTGTTCATTTAAGAAAAAAAACCCATCCTAACTTGTGTGCAGTCACTAACACTAGTCACTTACAGATGTTCATTAGTTTTCCTTCCCTTGCCATCCTTCTTGGCATTAAAAATACTGTCCATTGTTCTGCAGCAAAAAAGTACATTTAGGATTTTCATACACACATGGATACATGTTCACTGTGTGATTCCACTATGAGGAATAAAAATATTTACAATCAGCCCTAACCCCTAGAAGAGATTTAAGGAAATGTATGTGGGTGATCCAGTTACTACTGCAGGAGTCTGGAATGAAAGTGTTATTTTGAATTTGTATGGATTTTTGTTGCTACCTTTCAAGTTCAGAAGCTGTTTCACAGTGTAAAGTCTTTAAATTTAGGACAGGGTTTGTATTTTTTTTTAGACTGTCAGAAAACCGGAGTTGAAATGATCTCATGTTTCCATGTTAGGAAGTTTATAAAAAAATAACTTTTTTTCTTTATGTTCCACTTTGTTTGATGAGTTCTTGTGGATGATCTTGACAAATCAGATTTTCTGCTCCAGAGCTTGAAACAGAGCTTGCAAAAACCAATTTATTGTAGAAAGAATTTAATATTTAATGTAGCTGGATTCAGCCCTGCACTGGGCCTTTCCCTTCTTACTCACTCTTTGCTTGCAGGTTTTCTCTACAGCTGTTCAAAACGGAATGAATAAGCATAAAGAGAATAGAAAAGTACCTTTTCCAAATGTGAAGTAATTGTTACAGCCTGGTTTCAGCCACAGAGTCCCTGCAATGCATTAGGATTTGTGCCCTGCTGCTGAATTTGGAGGGTTGGGATGAGTTTAGACAGGGGAGTGAGAGGTGAGTGAACAGAGCTGCGCCAGGAGAATTCTCTGTGCTCATTTAGAAAATCCCCGACTCCAGTCCTGGGCAGGCAGGGCAATAAGCTGCTTGGCTGCCATCAAATTTCAATTAGGGAATGGTCCCCAGCAGCACCAGGGACTTCTGACCCTTGCTCAAGCCTAAATTGTCAGGCCCAAAGGCAATGGATGGGCAACTGTGGCAGCTCTGGGCACCTCTCTGCATCCTCAAGAGCATTTTAATATTCTCATTCCCATGGACCTGTGCAGATGCAGAATGAGCTGCCTTTATTTACTGGCTCCCTGGAGGAATTTGGGAATGAGCTCTATTAAGAAGTTGCTGATGTCTTGTGGGAAATCTCTGAAACACATTTTGTTTGGAATCGATTCTTTGTGTGCCCCATAGCATATTTTTTCTGTCTCTTTTCTTTTGCGGTAGAATCTTTATGAGATAAGTTGTTGCTTTTTTTGGGGGCAAGATTTCCATTACTGTCTCATCTCAGACTGAATTTCCATCTTTAAGTATATGCTGTTTGAAGCAGCAATTAATGCAAACTCTATTCCCCAGAAAGAAGAGGTTGGGATTTTTTTATCAGGAAGGATGAACAAAAAATAAGGGAGAGTTATTTGCTCAAAAATTCTGTTAACTTGCCTGATGAGGGTGCAAGAGGGATATAAAAGAATGAGGAGAGGTCTTTTCCCCTCCTTCTATCCTAGATGGTAATTTTTAGGCACATCTTTTGTTTCTCCTCAGGATGACCTGAAAGGGTTTCAAACCAAGGCCATGTTCTGCAGAATTAAATATGACAGAAGAATTGTCATGACTTTTTTTTTTTTTTTTTTTTTTTACAACACAGGTAACATCGTGCACAGTAAGTGCATTGGATATTTTGGGACTCCACCATCTCCCATTTCACTGTTGTCATCTCAGTTTTTTAGCAAAACAGTATTTTAATAAGAATGAGCCAAGAATATTGGCCAGGATCCAGGACAATACGTGAATCTATCTATGATTCTATCAAACCATGACAGATTCTATGAACTCTTCTGCTTTTCATGTGACTACAACTCTGCAGGTGTGGCTAGACAATCTCTGTCTGCAATTACACATGAGCAAGTGTATTTTCCATAGATTATACTTGGCATTACTACCAGAAAATATTAGTCCTCTTCAGTGTAATGTGTGAGAGGAATCAGGTGGAATCACAGCAGCATTTATTTGTTGTCAGAACATGGGGTTGGGGCAGTGGTTTGACAGCCACGGGCCTAGCCAGCTCTCCACAAGGGCTGGTTAGGAAAACAAAATCATTGATGTAATTAAATTACAGAATCAGTAAAATACAGCTAAATCTGCACTAAATCCTTACCACTTAACTTGCATTTCAGAGGTGAAATTCTGTTGGTCTCTTCCAACCCAATCCATTCTATAATTCCATGATAATGACAACAGAGTGACATAGAGAACTGCAATTTCTTAACTTTTGGTTAACAGTGACCACTGCAGTTGCTACAACATGTATTTCAGAAAAAGAAATTTTAATGCTGAAGGAAAGTCTTCACTTGCAAAAAATACACAAAAGAATAATGGTAATTTTTTAATGATGGAATTTATGTTTTAGGATTAGATCCAGTCCTAAATACAGCTGGATAATATCAGTGATTTGTATATAATTAAAGGTGAAAGATCTTCTTCTCCTCTGATGGTTATTAGAGCAAATCCAGGTGGGACCAGGAGTAACAGCATTTGTCTCTTTGCAACTGAAAAGTCTAATAAAGAACTGCTTTATCCTGCCTTTGTAGAGAGTTTCATGAAGCTGAACTGAAATCTCAAGTAGCTTTATGTTAGTTCAAAAATACTACACAATGTTTGAAGGTGCTTTACCAGGACTAAGCTGCTTCTGTTGCCTAATACTGTGCAATAGCTCCCATTGGAGCTACTACTAAAATAAGATAATTTTCTAGAATAAATAAATAAAGAAATGCATAAAAGACATTAAAACATATGAAGCTAAACAGTTTATTATTGCTGGAGAACTAGCTGTATATGTGATTGCACAGGATTGCCTGTTAGGGATTTATTCTTTCATTTTGAGGATGCTCAATACCCTAAATGTTAGTTTGTGTTTAATAACAAATTCCTAAAGCCACTGGGGGACCCATTTGCAGAGCTACTGCAGTGATTTTCTTCTCATTCTGGTTTTATAAGGATGCTGTTCAAGTAGGGTGAAGTATTAGCAGTGCCAAATTCAGAAAATTCTTATTTTCCAAAAGTTACATAGAATCCCTTTTTAGCCACTTCTTTCAGTTTTCACTGAGCACTTCTGCTAAAAATATTTACTGTTTTGAGACCATTACACTGCAAAAATGTAAATGACAATTTTGAATAATTCATTTGCAATTAAATCCATCTTTTAATTCTATAAAAAACAAAACAAGGTTAAGAGGCTCCAGTGACCAGAAATATTAATTATATTTATATATATATGTCAGAGCCTTTCCAGAACAAGTGCAAGGACCTCATTCCCTATGAGCAATATGCAGGAGTTAACACAGGCATTCCAGTGCTACTGAGAACATATCCTAATTTAATATATTGAGAACTATTCATTAATAGGCAGATTGTAGGAACAAAAATAGGGATGCAAAAATTAGTGTAGCATTATAAAATATAAAGACTGTCAGAGAAAATTTCACCTTTGGTTTCAGAGCACAGAGGGGATGGGGAAGGTGAGGGAAGAGTGGCAGCAGGAGTGGCTCCTCTCTCTGGAAATACCAGAAAAACCAGGGAGAACTCCCTTGGAATAAAAACAGGTGCTTCACACTCATTATTTTATTTTAATATCATTATTTTTAAGCAATATTTGCCCTTCTACCACGTGGCATTGCCTTCTCCTCATTGCTATTAGTAGAGTTTTTTGCACAGTACAAATTTTTCCCACAGAAGTGGGAAATTTGCAGAAATGTTTTAATGACTCTGAAACAAAGGGACTTTCTCAAAAATCCCAGGGGTTTTGCTGCTGGGGCTGCACCATGCTCCAAACATGGGCAGGTTTTACTGCTCCTGTGTTGTCTCCAGAGCACATCAGCCTGTTGTTGTCAGGCACATCCTCTAGAATCCTCATTTTCTGCTGGCTCCCAGCTGCCTGTGCAGTGCAACAGATTCCAGACCAGTGCACTTAACCCAGAAAAGTGACATCAGCAATTATTTCTATCTTTCACTCTGCTATTTACTACCTTTGGATGTGATTCGTGCTTTTTTTTTTTCTTTTTTTTTAGGTATTCTTGTTTTTTTAAATTTTCTATTTTTCAGGTATTCTTTGGCATGATTGAGTTAGTTGCCATTTAAAAAAAATATAATGGCAACATGATTTTTGAGGTTATACAAAACTATGCACAGTAAGAAGCCAGAAACAGGAGGCCAGACAAAAAAAATCTTAAATTACTATCTCATTCTAGAGCTCTTCATTTAGAAGCAGCAAGGCAAGACACAAGTGGCTTATATTTTTCAAATAAGTGTTTTGGAGCAGGTCTTCACAGAAGAATAGTTTACAAATTTTCACTGATTATTTATGATAAATGGTAAATGTTTTTTATCTCAGCAGGAAACTCACTCTTAACACAGTGTAGCACAGTGTAAAATAATATTACAGTTTTCTAGCATTAACTTATCTTGATTATTTTAGTGATTTGATATTTTTATTGGTATGCTGGATTACAAAAAAATGCAGTATAATTTAATTTTTACCATCATATGTGCAGAAAACACTGGAGGCATTAAAATGATGAAAGAAGTGTTATGCTAATCTCGCAAAAAAGGATGCAAAAATGATTTATGTTACTTTCGCCTCCCATTTGCAGTTCATTAAGTTACTGTCTTCTTGTAATGACCAAGTGAAAATTAAAGTACTTCAGAGAAGAACTTTGGGTTCAAGCATCATTAGAGGAAGAGAAATGGGTTCTTTGATGAACTTGACTGCAGAAATCTATAGAGCACAGCTTAATCAGACTGCACATTGATCTCTAATGCTAGAAGGCAGACTTATGATTGAACAATTTTTTTAAATGCATATTTTTCCTTTAAAAAGCAAGATATGATGCATGAGAATAATTTATTTTCAATATACTTCCAGTTTTTAATGTAATATTATACCTTGCACTTGCTTTTTTTACTCATTGGAAACTGAAATCTAGAATAAAATAGGTACCTCTGAGGTTATGTATCTCCTTTTACTCTCTGTATTATGTAGGTTCTGTGACTCTGGGAAATGGGATATTGTTTCTAACTAATGAACTCCCAATTCACTCAAAAAAGCATCATTTACATTCCTTTGAAACATGAAACATGAGCTACAATTAGATAACGGTAGATGGTAAAAATATCTTCAACCTACTTGCTGTCCTTTCTCCAAGAAGAGTTTTTTTAACAACTTAATGAGATAGCAGTTTGAATTCCAATCAGATATTTGAAATGCCTCTGATTTTGTAAGGTTACTGCAAGGCTGTAATTCATAAAATCTAATTCATAGAATCTGATCCTCGGGAAAGAATAGTAAGAACTTGCATGCAACACTACAGTGCAGTCTAGTAGTGAATGTCCTCCAACAATTTCTACTAGTGCTCAAGAGAAAAAAAGCCTAAATCTAAATTTTAAAAGGAATACAAAAGGTTAGAATGGAAATCTAAAAGGTTAAAAAGAGTTTTTCCCCCCCTTTCCCATTGAAATAACAAAGATTAATACCCCTTATCTAAAAGGTTAAAAAGAGTTTTTTTCCCCCTTCCCCATTGAAATAACAAAGATTAATACCCCTTGTCTAAAACTTTCTGTGCTAATAGGTCATTAGTTATGTCTCATAATTAAGTTTTTATACAATTTCATTCCAGAAGGATCCCATAGCACCAGCCCTTTCAAAAAAGTGGAATTCTAGGGCTGTATTCCACAACTTCCACTTGTTTGTTCCAATTACAAAAATATGCTAAAATAGCAGTATCAAATTTTAACATGTTCCCTTTCCTTTTGGAGTTTGGGAGTGAACACTCTTGGAAAATCTTGGCACTACTGCAGTTCATGTTTTTTTGGTTTTGTTGGCTGCAAGTGCAGACATGGAAATTGGAGCCAAAAGCATCCTCCCAAATGTCTCTGTAAAAGAGCTGCACCAGGACAGGATGGAGCTTCCTGAGCCTCCAGGAGTTTGCTCTTAGTTCCATGCCATCCATGAGGAAAAACCCTCCAGCACTTCGAGCTATTTCTGAAGTATATTCTCCTTTTTTTTTCCCCACGAAACTGTTGTTGCTGGTCAAATGAACTCACAGGGAATTAAAAAACTACTTCTAAAATTACCAGCTTCGTTTTCACTTTCAGCTGCTCCTGTTTCTCCTTTTTTATCTGCTGCTGAACTTGCCTGTTCAACAGAGCAATCCCTTCTCAGCGTAAACCAACACTGCCTCAGCAGCAAAGCTGCTGGGTATTAAATACAGGATGATGGAGATAATTTTTAATCAGGTTAGTGCTTTAATTACTATAAATTAGATTTTATTTTTCTAAGCAAGCAAAGGGAATTATTTGGGCTGTTTAAAACAGGAACTCTTTAAACAGTCCAAGTCATTTAGAAAACAGATAAGCATTTTCATCTTTGTTCTGATGTGACAGTAACTTTATGCCTTGAGGAGCATTTTTCTGTGAAAACAGGTCTCACAAATGCCATGAAATTGATACCCTACCTTCTAAAGTAAAAAAGCCCGCTAAGATTAAATATGAAAACAAAACAAAACAAAACAAAACAAAAAAAAGCAGAAGTAACCTACTCATAGGGAAAATTCAGTACATAAACCAATAATTCCTGCCTGGGAACCCCTGTTCTATCTTTTCATGGGATTAAGCCCAGTAAGCAGTGCATTATCCTCATGTCCAACAATTAAGATTCCCTTGACTGGATCTCTGCACCCCTACACCATTTTTAATCATACCTGAGTACAGAAAATGCACTCCCCAGAACAAATTTTTGTGTCAGCCAAGCCACATTTAATGAGCAAAATGGTTTTACCTGGAATCATCTTAAAAGTTGCCATTTCTGACAACATGAAAACACCTTGCAAAAGGCACTGCTGATCTGCCAGTGACATATTTTACCCAGAAATATCCTACACTTAAACCTTTTTTGTCCAAATTAGATGTTGAAAAGGGATTTTTTTCCCCTCAAAATGCTTATCCAAAGCTTGCCTAAATGTAAGACTAATAAAGCCTGCCCCTTAATTTCAAGATAAGGGCCACATAATGGACATGAAAAACAAATGTGTGATGGGTTTGTGTGACAGAAGGCATGACAAACACCTTGTCACAGCTTCATACAGAAATCACATGGAAAGGTTTTACATACGGATAATGGGAAATCTTGATCTTTGGCAAGCAAGACTTGGTCTTCCAGCTAAAGGAACCCTAAGTCTCAGTTTTATGCCCTCTGTTTTGTTTTATAAATGGAATTAACAGCTAACACTCTGAAGGTATAGAAAATGGGATACTGCAGCAGCTTTCTTAATTGCTCAGGACTGTTCTGGACTTAAATTTATTTGGCACAGTGCATTGTTAACTGAACCTTTGGAATACAAACAGGATGGGAGAAGAGAGGACTTTAAAGCTCTAATATCATTCAAAACAAACCTGTAAAACAAAGTGAAAGGATGGAGACAAAGTGATTTATAAACTGAGAAATGACTCTTCAGGTGTTTAATTTTTGCCTGGATTCTGCTAATCAGTAGTGTTGCCTTTGTTGCCCATCTTGTTTCCTCCACCCTCACCCTCTTTGGTTTTGGGGAGTCAGTAAAAAGATTCTGTAAAAACCCTTCAATTTATAGTAAGTCTGAGGATGTGAAAACTTCAGGAAACTTCTCCCAGATTATGTGTAAACCTCCTGACAGGCAGAAATGCTCACAAGAGACCCTGCAGTGGAGTAATTTTTGGAGCTCTGCTACTGAGAGATTGCAGGGATGCTCTTGGCCTCAGGTGGGTGTTGGTTTGAGTAACTGGACTTGAGACACAGACTTAGCTGAGATCCCACAGCTACTGAGGGGATTGCAGGAAGCCAACAGTGAAGGCCCAGTGAGAAACTCTGGCAAGCTGAACACAGTTTTTGATTTTACTTTCACAATGATGCATCAAGGAATATCTGGGGTATTTCATATCTGGGCTGAAAAGGATGTGTAATCAATAGACAGACTGTAAGAGTATATCATGATCCTCCTGTCTGTTTAAATATCAAACCCTTCACTATCTTTAGAGTAGGAACTCTCTGCCTTACAAGCCCTTTCTGTGATCCTGGGATTCCATTTAATTTCTGAGAGTGACAAGGACAAAGCTTCCCTCTGTCCTTCCCCTCCTTCCATGCTCATGGTGTGTTTAAAACTCTGTTACATTTCTGACTAATGTTTTCTTAACAGGTTTTCTGAATGTTACTCATGATCCACTGAATTTGAAAGAATACAATATTTCTATTGTGTAATAAAAGAGGATAATTTTTATAGGTTTTATATATTAGGTAATCAGCTTCACAGATGATCAAAGATTAACTTTAAATGGATGCTGCTAAGAAAGATCTTCAGTCTTAAATCAGCTTTTCTGCTTTAAACCTTTCTCTTTAATCCTCAGCTTCAAGTAATTTTATCAATAGATACAATTGGAAAATCTTCTAAACTACAGAAGTATAATACAATCAGATGACCCTCAGTGCTATCTTTTCTTGAGATAACCATAAGAGAGCATACTTTGTCTTCTTATAAGCTGCACTGTACATCAGCAACAACATAAAATTATTAATAATCAAAATCTTGATCTTTTAAAAAACAAACTGAAACAACTTGTGGCCTTTTTCTCAGTTACATAATATTTCAGAGATGTCAGGATTTAAGGCCAGGCTGTACAGTTCCAGGAGCACCTCCAGCACAGGGCTGCAGTGACCATGTCCTGCACTGTGCTCAATGCACCTGGACTGGAATAACCAGTTCCACCAGTTACCTCATCTACAGCATAAATACTTATGCAGTGGCATAAATAGCACCCAAATGAAGGCTAAAAGATTTTTTTTTCTGAGATGGTTTGCGTTGTCTACTTTTTTCTGAGTAATCTTATTTTTCCTGTTTAATACCTAATTATCTTGCTTTAAACTAATGGTCTTCTGTACCATTACACTTAGGGGAGAGCAAAGGGTACAATTTGCTCATCCATCTTTTTTGATCAAATTGCTTCTGGAAATGCCCATCTCTCTTCATGGTGCAGCCTCAGTGAAACTCAGCAATTCCAATCACAGGAGCTGAATCCCACTTAGGAATCAGATTATTAACTCAGCTGTATTGGTATAAATCTGGAGTACTCTGAGTTGTGTTACTCAGTTCATGCTGATTCACTCAGGCCAATCCCAACCTCAGCATGCTTCAATCAACTCTGAACACCCAGCTTAGTAAGGAAACTTTAAAAGCAGATTTGATATAAAACCATTCCCTGAGACCCTTGCCAATTGGTGCAGTATCATATCCAAAATAATAATGAATAATAAATGCAATAATGGCAAAATGCTATCACTACTGAAAAAAAGTCCACATAAAATGAGAAGAACTGATCATAAGAAGTGTAGTACAAGGAAAGAAAATAATCAGGATTTGGAAAAGATTTTATGCCAATTTAAATTACTTTTAGCCTTGCTGACAGCAAGTAAAAGGTAAACAGTTTTCAAATTAAAATGTCATCTTTAAACCTCAGTATTCTTGTTTATCAGGCTGGGAGATCTGATTTTAGTGGTGTTTAAATTGGGTTTGCAGACATATTACTCCACTATTTCCAGTGCAGTTACTCCTGATTTGTAGATTGTAAGAGAAAATACAATCCTACACTCTTTGTTTTGACAGTGTGCATATTTTTCCATGCAATTTAAATAATCAAATCCTTTTTTCTCCTTATTCATCAGTCACATCTCATGAAGTTGGTAAATACGTCACAACTCCAGTAAACAGCAGAAGAGGTGTTTGGAAGAGAAACTACACAAAATCATTAAAAAGACAGAGGATAAAAAACTACCAGAGCTGCAGGGCAGCAGTAACATTATAGACAAACTCTACATTTGTATTCAGTAATAAAAATAAAACCAAATAAAAACTGACACACCCTGTGCTATGGAGGCTCAAGCTGCAAAACCAAACTGCAAAGAAATGAACAGAGATGGTTATAAACTGCTCTAGAAAAGGACACAGAGCCCACTTAAACATTTTAGCTTAAAATATTTAAGATGGATGTTACAAGCCCTGTGTTTCTAGGAAGAACATATGAAGTGGGGCTGAAAGAAATTCCTGACTGAAAAATAAACGCCCTTTTTTGGGTATATCAGACACTGAGAGGTACCAATTGATGAAGACTTCATATAGTGAGAGGGCAACTAAATATTTCAGCTGAATATTTTTAACCTCATGTAATAACAAACTTAAGGAGCATCACTGACAAGGAAAGTAGAGGAATGGAGGCTTCCTCTCGAGGCCACGTGCCTGGTGTACATGAAGAAAAAAAGATTATCTTGCAAGAGTTCTTCAGGATGTTCCTCACAGAACACTTTGCCCTGCTCAGTTTTGAGACTCTCAAGTACTAAGAGGATCAGCTGTTTCACGTGGGAGATTCCTTCATAGCCTACTAGCTCTCACTGTTGGAAGGTTTTTCTTGATATTCAGCCTCAATTTTCTATTTATTTCTTCCCATAATTCTAGGTATATTGTTCTTATGGCTCAGCGGTGTAATCCAGGATCAAAGACTAATCTTGCCTTTTACTATTTTACTGCCTTCTTATAATTTACAGCCTGCAAAACTCTCGAAGGAGATACTCAAGTGACCACCTGGAGAAGAGGAGGCATTTCCATGCCTTGGCACTGTTACCTGAGGAGAGAGAACCTGTGATAGATTTCTCCTCTGAGTAGGATGTAGTGCCAGGCACAGGATTTACCATCCTGCCTCTATAACCCTGCCCATGAGTAGCATGATTTTTTTTTTTGTTATAATACACACCTAGGGCGAAATTGTACTCTGGTTCCCCTTACCTGAGCATGTTAGGAACAAAAACACCTAGCAGCAGTACCTGGAGCTATTGGGATGGCTCAGAGCAGACACATAACATTTCATTTGACTTAAACTTGAATCAGCATCTGAAACAAACTCAGGTGCTCAGAAAGTTTTGAATTTCCCCTCATAACTTTCAGTGTGGCAGTTTTTCTTTATCTTGTCCCACCCATCGAGTGTCAACTGATGAAATCACAGAAACCATAAAGGTGCCATGGAAGCTGCTTTCATTTATTCCTTGTTTGAATCCCATCTTGATGGTGCAGAGTATGTTGGATTACAAGGAAATACAAACAAAAGCTTATAGTAATTATTCATTCTGCTAGCAAAGTATAGAAATCAGGGATTAAAGCCAAAGACCTGTAAGGATTCTTGTGCAGATATTGTATGTTTTTCTGAAACTCATGAGCTGGTGACTAAGCAAGTCTACACCGTGTCACATTGGCCTCACTGACCCTCTGCAAGCTGGTTTTTTCCTTTCCATCAACAACAAAGTCTTCCTTAATAGAAACCTAGATTAATTATTAATGCTATGTGAGTAAATAAAAATGAAAACCTGGGTTCCTTTTTCCAGACCTAACATTTTTAGTCTAACACTAAACCTCTAGCACTTTAGCACTTTTATTAGTTAAAGTTTAATATGGTTCCAGTGCATGTATCAAGCATTCTGTATTCAGCCATACTTAAAAAGCAAATAAGATAATGAAGTTAAAAACAGTCCCATAAAAATACAGTTCTTTTAAACAAAGAGCAAAGAAAAGGTCAGTGAAGATGAGCTACACTTCTTGTTTATTACACTTTTTGCTTATTAAAGCTAGATTTGATTTTAACCTGTTAAGATTTTAGCCTGTTTGACCTGGACAATTTGGTTTGGGGCCAGTTTCTAACTGAAAGAGAAGAACCTACAGATGTATCCAGACAACACATTGTCACTCAGCTTTTCCAAAGCTCCAAACCTGTGTGCTCCATCAGCAGTTTATTTCTCACTGAATCTTCCCAGCACTGCTGTTTTTCAGCACTGTAAAACTCACCTGCCAGCTCTGAGGATGTCAGCCTGGAGCAGGGCTCTCTCCCTGCCTTGCTCCTGCTGTGCATCCCTCTCCCTCTCCCATGGAAAAATGCCATCAGGTATCCACACTCTTCAGGGAAAAAAAACACCATTACTGCTTTGCTGCTGGTATTTTGTAGTTCTGGGGACCAGGTGCAGCCTGGAAACAATGGGGCTGTACCCTGGCAGGTTGTGGTGCTCGCTCCTCCTCTGTTGTATTATCTGCACTAATGTGCTCGAGGATGCAGGAGGAGACAAAAGGAGCAGGCAGAGCTGCTGCTTCTATTCTAACCCTCCTAAGAAGGTAGATTGGCCCAGTTTAGGAATTTCTGAGCATCTCAAAAGGTCCTCCTATCAAAAAACCAAATCATCCATAATGCTTCGGGTTGAAAACAGATGGAAGGACAGGCCCTGTGTTCCTTATTTGTAAGAGGGAATGGGAAAAATTTGGCAAAACCAGTTTTGGACAGCTTTTTCTCACGTATTCCCCTCTTTTAGCCTCAACTCCAAAGGACATAATGTGACCCTGAGATTTTATACAGGCTTCCCAGGGTAAGTTTGTGTTGTTTCCAAGTGAGAACCCTCCCAGAGTATCAAACTAAAACTTTTGGGTGCTTTACTTTGTCCAAGAGAAGCAATGGGAACCAAACTGGGCCGAGCAGCAGCCTTAGGGAGCCTGACTGCAGGGGGTTTTTGAAACCAGCCAGGATACTGCTGTTGGCTCTGTAAATCTCCATTATACAACCCCTGAACCCTGTTTTAATTTCTGATGATGTGTTTGTGGCCTCCACAAAGCAGATGCTCACTATTTGTGTTTCTCCTGTGCCTGGGGACTGCTAACATGGATTGGGCATCACAGCTGTTAAGCCAGGTGCTATGAAATATATAAAGCTATTTCCCAAAGAGGATTGCTTCCATCATCTTTTTTTTTTTTTTTTAACAACTGTTAAAGTTCTTCCTGTAGCTATCTGCCATCTCAGCTCACTCTGAAAATGCATTTCTCAAGCTGATGCTTCAGACAGCTTTAAAGGATGCCAGCAGCCTGCAGAGGAGCACAAAGAAAGGGATCAGAGATCACAAGATTGAAGATTTTATTTTTTCTTCTATTAGTATAAATCTAGAGTAATCTTAATATCCATTGTGCACACACTGGTGTATACATGATTTCAGCACCACAAAAACCAAGACCATGGCTAAACTCTGTGCATATATAAAGAAGCTATACCTATATAAATGCATAGGAAAGGATCCCAATATAAATTACTGAAAAATAACCTTGATAAAAACAGACTGGCTTTCTGAGGAACCACTGATGAAAAAATACACATAAATGATGCAATGGCTAAAATACATGACTGAGTATATGTTGCTTTTCAAACCAGTAATTAGAAATGAAGCCTTTGTAAACACCTGCTTGGCTGTTTGAAGAGCATTTCATAAAGAGTCTGATGAAACAAATTCAGATGAAACTGGAAGGGCTACACAGGCAACACACAGCCAGTTCTACTGAGAAAGGAGTATTTCCAAAGGAGGCTCCTGGATGAACCACTGTTGACATTTTTATGTTCAGAATTCCAATTAATTTTGCTCTTTATGGATGAAATACTTGTTTTTAAAATGGATAAAAATAAGAATATTCAGCTGCCAAAATGTCATGAGCATGGCAAACCCCAGAGGGACAGGCCCATGGCTTCAGCTCATCAGCGTTTCATCATTCTAAGACTTTCCACAATTACCTGTAAAGTTTTACACTGCCAAACTTATATAGTGGTGGCTTTTATTTTCACAATTCAGCTCTGAAAAGTTCCCAGTAATCTTAATTCCTACTCTTTTTTTCCCTTTGGTTTCTTTTTCTTCAATCTGCCATCATCACGTACTGTGGCAGCTGTATAGTGTGTAAACTCATGTCTTTATTTCTGATTTTTACACAGGACTGTCAAGACAAATCTCCTCAGAAGGGCACTGATTGGCCACTGGTATCTCAGGGCATGCCCTTGGCTTTGGAGTCATTACAGTGAGAAAAGATTCCTTTATCCCTTACAAATATGAGCAACTTTCTTGGCTTGGTTGGATTCTACGGGGCTGATCATGCAGGCGAAAATGGATCCTTTATCAGGAAAATTTTTAGAGTCCAGGGTGAGGGGCTCAGCTGCTATGGAGAGAGCTCTGAGGAAGCACTTGAGAACACAATAAGAAATGCACCTTGAATGACCATCCGTGCAGGTGGGGAGTGTATTGTTAACACAGAACATTCTCAGCTGTGAGCCCTGGGGAGACCCTGCTGGACACAGGCCAGGGAACTGGGTGTGAGGTTCACAAGGGGGTTTCCCTTGCCAAGAGATTTACTTGTACCTGTGGTGCTCTGCTCTGGCAGTGGGCAGTGGTATTGTCATTAGGTGGTTGAGCATGGGCAGGGAGACAGAAGTTGTCTTCCAGCTCTCAGAAGGTTTGGATATAAGGGGAAGCCTCTTATAGTGGAGTGTTGATCCTGGGTCTCTAAGCTTCACTGAAAATGGGTGAAATGAAGGACAGTTGACAATGGACAATTATCCCACAGATGGTTTTTCTACTGAGCTTCTCCTGATGTTTCCTTGCACAGCAGATGCAGCCTGAATGAAACCTGAATGCTGGCTAAGGTGGGGGGTAATAGCTCTGTAATAGCTCTGTTTTCCCAAATCTGTCTATTACTGCTCTTCCTTAACTTCCCCTCTGTTTTTCATAAGACCTTCTTTATATTGTTCTGCTTTTGAGGCCGGAGTTCTAAAAGCTGAATTGCTGATTAAGGCCTATTTTGCCTTTTCCAGATCTGCATTGTGCCTTTAACCTTGCTCCAAGACAAAGCCAGGCAGCAACAACCCCTGCAGTGAGTGCTCAAAGTGCAGCTGGCACAGGGGCAGGAGCAAGCTGGGATTCCACCCTGACAGGTTTCTGCCAAGGCTGCACTCAAGCACAGGTGCAGCAGGACACCTGATACAGAAGTTTTATACTGGACTACTCTGCTAGTCAAGCTTCTTCCCTGAGAAACAATTCCAAGTGCTCAGTGAAGTTCTCCACACAACCAGCAGAACATTTTCATGGGCACTTCTTCTGTCAGCGTGTCTGGCCACCTAAAATAACTTTTTCTGTAATTATCTGAAAACCCATATTACCTTTCCTTTGCTGTTTGTCTGCATTTCCTTGAACTACATCTGTTCTCCAGATTTCTTCATAGGCTTCTCATTTGAAACATAAACATGAGGAGTGTGAAATATAAACACTGCCTTGACATTCTGCCCTCTCTTTGAGGGTCCCACTTTCTCTAGTCTGGAACATGTCTCTTCTAGAACAACATATTTATTGCTGACAGAGCTTTCACCATATTCAATACAGAAAACTGCAAATCTGTCCTGTTCAAGCTCATAACATCACTGTAGCTATTTTTGCATGGGCTAAAAAAGGGATGGTGGGAATTGTGCATCAAGTTCACCAATTTTAGACTGGAATATTAGGAAAAAGTATAAAATGGGCAGAATGTGCTGCTCTAGAAGTGCCTGTGTTTCCAAGAAGACAGGTTTGCAAGTTCCTCTCTGATCAGCAAATCAGTCAGTTGTTTACCAAAGAGAAGCTGAGCATAAAACAATGCATTCAGTGATAGGACGAACAGAGAAGTGGAACAGGATCTTATGGGAATACTTTAAAACCACAGATTTCTGGCATTCCAGGCAGCTGTGAGAAAATAGGTTTGGTTTGTGAATGTTCAACAAAGCTGAAGTCTGTCAGCTCAGTAATGTGACATGTTTAACCCAAACACTTCTAAACATTTGCACAGGGGATTTTTTAGCACTGTATTAATTCAATGAACAATGTAAACTTGTGGTGGCAGAGTAAAACTGTAGTTATATATCCATGGATTTACATCAGTGCATGTTTATATTTAAGGGATTTCAAATAGGCTTAACTCATATTATGGGTTGATTTATTTTTCTCTGAATTAGTCAGGTACAACCTGTATTTTAGCAGTTCTTACCTGAATTTCAGAGATTGAAATTATTCCAACTCACTATGAACAGGCAGTACAGTCAGCACACTCCTCATTTCTTATTGGAGTACTGGGCAGAAATATCCTACAACATCTTTGGAAACATTTACATTCTCTTGACAGCACAACTGAATCCTGTTAATAAGAGGCTAGTGGCACAAAAGGCACAGTCTGAAGAAACATAGTGTTTCACAAGTCACCAAAGATGTTTAGTTGGTGTCAAATTATGTGTGGATGTTACAGGAACATTTCAGTTCTACTCATCTGTAATGCTAAAGCACAACACTTTATTCATAGATAACTATATTTCTGGGTCATGTCCTGGTGTTTCATTATTCATTTGAAAAATGCATTGAAATAAACACAATAATCTGTATAAGGAAGGAAAAAAGGTGGTTTCGGCCCTATATACACCATTAGCACCATCATTACTTCTGCAAATCAAAATATGCTAGTTAATGGAGTTTATATCAAAGTTGGACCCACCCTTTCAAAATCTACCCAGAGGACTAGTTCTCCAAAGAGATGTTACCAACGGTGCCACATGTGTGTGGGAACCACAGGCAAAGTAGAACAGAATATGAATATATTTTTCAGAAATTTCAAGAGCACACAGATGTTGCCGCCCTGACCATCAAAAACTGCTCATTCTTTTCATTTCCTAGTAAACAAATTGCCCTTTTCACAAGTGCTGACATTTCAGCAACATCCATTGTTCTGAAAGGTGTTTAGAAGAATATCAGTCATTTCCCAAATCCAAGGCCCAATCCCACAATCACAGGAAGGGTTTTGGGATGAGTTGCACATGTAAATTCAAAGCAGCTCCACTGTCCAACTAATTATTTTTCACAGCATGAACCAAGTGCATTTTGACAGGTACAAACATCCACCTCACCCAGGTGGTAGTGGAAGAGGAGGCCCATCAGAGAAATGCTGCCTCACAGGTAACCAAGGGTAACTCCATTCCAAAGGAATATATCTCTCCTGATGGAATAATAATTTCCTTGCAAAACTTACAAAAGTCCGTCCTAATGCAGAACTGTAAGAAACACTTTCTGCCATTTACCCTCTGCAGGATGTAAATTGAATTCAAATCCTCTGCAAGTGTTTGGGCTGTGGAAGGAAGAAGGGGAGATGAAACAAAAAAGAGAGAAGCAGCCTTGACTCTGGCAGTGAAGCATAAACGCTGTTCCAATTAAGCTCTACACTCTGAATTTCTGTACCAGTCTGTGAAGCTGCTCTGTGCTTCACAGGAATGTTTGTGACAGACTGGGAGCCACACAGGCACCTCCCCATCCTCAGCATTGAGAGCCTGTCATGAATGTGCACACAGCACAATAAATGTCAGTGTTCATCCTCTAAGGGATGATAACCCATCCATCTCGTGCTCTTGCTGTGGGATGCCTGGTTTTGTGTATCCTTCCTAGCTCCTGCTCCACCTGTGTGCAGGTTCCATCCTTCCTCACCCACTCCAGCAGGTATGATCCTGCAGCCACATCCCAGATCCAGCCCCACATCCAGTCCAGCTGCCTCCTCATCCTCATCCTCATCCTCATCCTCATCACACCAGCACTTGGAATACTTTGAGGATGTTCTTCTAAGATGGAGCTGACATTTATCCATCGAGACTTCCATGGAGAAGCTGCAAAGCCATCTTGGTAAATTTTAAAATCTACCCTGTAAGTAATTAATACTTCATCATCATCATCATCATCATCTGCTTGTAAAATAGGTAAATGCTGTCATTTGCACCTTCCATAATTCAGCCTAAAACCCTTCAGTGTGTTTAGGTATCAACTGGGCACCTCTGGAAATGCTGAAATGAGCCTGGGACAGAAAATTCCCTCTGAAGTAGAGCTGACAGCTCTCTTCACCTCCAGGTTGCTGGCTGCAAAACACTTTTAGGTTTAAACTCTCAAGCCAGGGTAGGTACCAAATAAACACCTTGATGCCTTCTGTGCTTGTTGCCTCTATCTTGCAAATATGGTGTAGGAAAACCTGGGTCAAATTAGATGTAAAATGCACTTTTCCAAATTACACACCGGATAAACAAGGGAAACTCCCACTTGCATCAAAAGCAGTAATGTTCACCTAAGCAAAGCTGTAATTTGGCTCTTCTGTTCCCAGATATTCATTTCTTAAGTAGCATCTTTCTAGAAAAAAATATTGGTTTGGAAAGCTGACAAACTAATAAAAATGCAAGGGGAGCTCACAGACAACATCCAACATATTTGAAAATATTAATTTCTCTCTAGTTCACAATCAGGCAGCTTATTTACATAAAAAGTGTAAACCAAGCAATGGACAAATGCGGGTTAAACAAAACAAAACAAAACAAAACAAACAAAAAAACACAGAATAAAACCCAATTTAAATCATACAGAAAATTGCTAACCATTTGAAAATCATATAAAGTAGAACTGCATGATTTAGAACTTCCCATTTAGAAGAATGGTCTTTTTCCCTATCTTCTCATGGTACTCTGACTTTTTACCTCTGAAAGTGCTTTAATGAATTCTATAAACTACTTCCTTGGCAGAAAACTCTGTGAATGAATCACCAATGCTACAGAAAGGGGAAAAGACAATTTCAAGATGTTCAAAATACCAGAATGAACACAGTTGCAGCTGCTCAGGTGGAATACACACAGAGTTGCTGGTTCCACAGCACTCTGGTGCTGTGCACGGGAGCAGCCTGTCCCAAAGGAGGACAGAGCAGCCTTGGTGACACTGTGACACATTTCTGAGACATTCCTTGAACCAGCAGCTCTTTGGGATATTGTGCCTTACAATTAACACAGAGGAGCAGTAATGGACTGACCGAAGAAGTGTGGTGAATGGAAATTAAAAAACAACAAACCCAAGTGCTACACTGACCAGAATTTGTTGTTTTAAAGGAATTTATTCTAGGATGCAGGTTTTCAAGAGAGTGGGAAATATCCAGGGGACAAAGGCTTGCTTTTCATTGATGACCTTGAATGTTAGTGCTGGTTACCCCTGGCAACAGCCAGAGAACAGCTGGGTTTCAATAGAGGAAAAATGCAAGGGAGAGCAAGGACCAATGTTGCCAGTGAGTTTAATTACCCACTTTCATGTTTGTACTATCAAGTGCTTCCCGGGCTGCTGGACTTTTTATTGTTAAATCCATGGGGATGGTAACACCCTGTGCTGTTGCTGTTCCTCATGCAAGGCCAAATGAGTGTCTTTTTTAGGAACAGGAGGCTCTGGCAGCCTCTGTCCTGGATGGGGCAGCTGCCCCACTCCTTGTCCTAACCCTTGTTGCCCTCTCCTCTCCAGAAGGCTGCTAAGACCACCATGCCATGGATCTGCCTTCCCTCAGCACCAGTGTCTGATGTTAACCATCAGAACAGAGTAAAACATCCTGTATTTCAGGGAAATACCCAGGAATATTTATCAGGAAACCCAGGCAGGGATTGATACCTGGTTTGGTAAGCAGGTACTGTGCTTTCCTTTCTTGCCCTCAAGAAATAGTTAAATTAATGATCCTATTTCCTGACAAACCAGGAAACTCTATTAATTTTACTGATGAATCCTAATACAGTGATCACTGCCAAGAATTTATTTTGGTGTTTGATGTGTGGTGAAGCGAATGTAATTTAAAACTGTAACATTGTAAGATATATAGTGACATAGGATTGGTTTATAATGGCAATTTAAATGAATCACATGCTCAATCACCTAGAAAGATTAGTTCTGGCCAGTCAAAAAGAAAGGGATGAGACTGAAAACAACAGGGGTGTGGGTTGGAGGTAGCTGAGCTTCCCCATACTGGTTGTCACTGCTAATCCAGCCAGGAGCACACACTGGAATGTTTTTAAATCACTGTGCTTGTTGGGTGCAGACATTTTTCTTGGATATGAACATCTAAAGAAGGTGTTCAACCAATCTGTAAAAAAATCTGCTCAATAAAAATCACCAATTCTCCACAGCTCACAAGAATCTTGGTGATTTGCAATCTTTAAATCAATCAGCTTTAAGGAAAGCTGGAATTGTTTCTCCTAAACAATTCAGTCATGTGATTAAAAGGAAACAGGTGTAAGATGCCAGAGTCAGGGAAGAGATTGTAGTTTTGTTTGATCTGAAAAGCCAACCATCTCATCTGTTGCATTCATTCTCCTTTAGGAAACTTTAATCTGCACAGATGGTGAAACCCAGTAAATCTCTGCTACCAGCTGCAGAGTGGAATTTTTAATGAAATGGGAGTTTAAAGGTTTTCACAGAAAGCACTAGAATCACTCCCATTATTTCCTGTGATGCTCAAATTACTTTGACTGTTATTTGACAATCCTATGCTGTAAATACAACCTCTATGTGGGTTCAGTCACCGCCCAAGCACCATTTCAAAATGGTCCTTTTTTGCCAAATCCAAACATTGAAAGCTTTCCAGCCGAAGAGAAATAGGTTAGCCACTTATAACCTATTAATTGGTCACTTTATTTTACCTTTCTCTGAGATTTAAAACAGTTTTGCCATGTTTGTAAACTGAAGTGAAGCCAGAGGACAAAACATAAAATAGGATTTGTAAAGAAAGGTGACCCTTGAAAGCCCCACAATCACCACCAGTTTTTCATCCTTGTAATGTAAAATTTTGGCTGAAGAATGTAGACCAACACTTACATTTTTGGATAAAAAAATCAAAACAAAACACAGAAACAGGCCAAAAAAGGAAACCTGAACTAGAAGAAGAATTATAAAGTAACAGTTCCTTGCCAATACTAAGTCAACCTACAACAAAGTATGTGAATTAACAGTTTTAAAATCATAAAACCAAAGAGATATAAATTTTACATTGAAATTTCAGTTAATAATGTGATTTTTTTATTAGCTGATCATACCTTGGAGAATAGCAGTAATTTCTATTAGAGAATTCCTCCAGTACTTCTTTTTATAGGACATTAGAATTACAGTGCAATTAATCAGATTCACTGAGCAGGACTTTACACACATGTGCAGGACAGGTGTTTCTCTTCCTAATGAAAGATGATGGATTTGCCTTTCTGATGCTTTTTCTCTGTAACTGTGCCATTAAACAAGTTTTGCTTCAAGGGTTGCAGGACTAGGACCTGCTATAGGAATATATTTAAGACAGAATTTTGCATTTATATTGGAATCCTAAAGTGTATGTATGGGAGCAACCACAAACAAAAATTTAGTGTAAATTTAGTGAACGTCCTGAATGAGGCATAATCCCATTCAGAAACACATTCACAATTGTGAAAGCAGTAGGAAGTTCACTGCCAGAAGGACCAAATTCTTTGACAATCCTCAGGTTAAACAGAACTCTCTTCATTGGCTTTTCCTGCACTGTGATGCAGGAACATGGAGAACAGAAAACAAAACAGATAAAGGGAAAGAAATCTTAAAATATACCCAAACTTACATTGCTATTTTCTATTTTCTCTAAAAATACTTTAAACTCTTTTTTTTTCCTTTTCTTTTTTTTTAAGAATTGGTATCTAGGCCCCATTTCCAATTAACTAATTAAGGGCTTCTTGCTAATCAGTACAGTAGAGTTCTAAATTGTTTCAAATTGAGGAAGGACAATGCAGAATGCCCGTTTGTGGGAGCAGAGTTTCAGGCTCTGCTTCTGCCTCTCCATCACAGTTACCTCAGATATTGCAGGTAAACCAAGGTTTTGGGAATAAAAACTTATCTTGTGTCACAAAATGATCAAATTCAGACAGCAGTGAGGGTCAGTATCATTCATGTGACTTCAGTGGGGATGAAACCTGGCAATCCAGATAGGAAAAAAAAAAAAGGACCAGGAGGTCCTTTGGAAATTAGACAAATTCAGGGCTAAATTCTGAAGTCTTTGCTGCATTAGAATGAAAACAATTGTATTTTACAGCACTACAAATATGATAAGTGAGTAAATAAGGATTTTACCCCTGGGGACTGGAGACCGGTGTTTTACTTGCCTTTGTCTACTGGTTAATCTGGTCGGAACCAAAAGGCCAGAAGTTCATAAAATAACCCAAGGGCAAGGTAAATAGTTTTGAAAAGAATCAAGTAAATTATTTGTGTTATGTGTGTGCAGCCTCCATAGCAAAGGTGCCATCAAAATGTTGAGTCAAATCAACTCAATCAGTTAAAGTATTATAAAATATGAATGTAGAGGGAATAGATGAGATCTTGATGTGAATAATAAAATAGCCTATAAAGTACCTGAAATAAATCAATCTTCCTTTCATGTAGCAAATACAAATGCAGTATATTTCATATTAACTCTGGATGACAAGAAAATCTATTCAGATGAAGATACAATACTCGAAGTATATTTAATCTAGTGGAGGACAACACTGCCCTAAGAGATCATTTACTTCACAGAAGTTTAATAGTCAGAGTTTTAAAACTACTTCAGTTATTGAGATGCAAATAAACACTTGAAGTGATTTTTGAACGGCAAAGATATATTCTGACACTAAGTTCTGTTGATGAAAATGGAATTCAGAATATTTGTAAATTTTCATAAGGTATGGAACTATGTTGAAAATATGGTCCCAGGAGTCTTGCCAAGTTTCCTCTGCAAATTCTGTAATGGGAATGGCTTTATGTTTCAGATTAAAAAAAACCAGCAACCAAAAAAAAGAGGAATAGCTTTGTTTCTCTTTAATTAGTCTTTACTGTGACACTTATCTCTATAGTGAAGAAAACAACAGAATTTATGTTTTTAATTGTAATGAGCAACAAACATTTTGAATGGAAAGTACAATAGGGGGAAAAAACCCCACCAAATCTATTTCAACGCAGGAATTCCCACTAAAAGCATCTGGCTTTACTGAATGCTCATCAGGAAAGCATTCTTTTAGTTATAGATGATCTACAGGTGAAATTAATGAATGAAAAATGTAACATATCTGGCAAAAAAAATCATCTATTAAAAAAATAGTCTTGCTTAACTCAAAAATATTGAAAACTTAGAAGAATAAACATCCTATTTTATTTCTACAGTCTGTTCTCTGTATTATTCTGACTATATTTGAAGGTACAAATAAATATCAAAAGATACCTAAGGATGTTGTTTACTTCATATTCGTTGCAGAGCCCAACAAGAGAGGAGTAAATGGAGAACAAAGTTTGATGTTTAACCTTTGTGAGAAACAATCCAAATCAGTCTCTGACAGCTTCCTTCCCAGCCTGAAATGGGAACAGCTCATATACCTTTTAGAGAAAAATGAGGTTCCTAAAATATATTTTCTATCACTGGCTTTAACTCCCATTCTGAATGCGACAGCTGAAATCCTTGGCATGTTTTCAAGTGATACCTGAGGATTTTCTACCTTCCCAGGAAGCAGTCAGTTGTACTCTTCCTCTTTCAGGATGTGACATCTCCTCTGCACTCCCTGGAAAGGCACAGCACAATCCACGATGAGCAGGGCAGTTACCCTGGGTGTATCCCAGCAGCTGCAGATGCAGCATCTTTTTCTTGGGTGTGTTTTTCCTTATCACACCCATGCCTGCTCTGGTTTGCCAGCACAAGCCCTGCCCATATCTACAGGCAGTTCTTGCATTTTCCCACCGAGCTGCTGTGCCAGGAATGTCCTGTTTGCTTCCCCATGAGGGTGTGGAATGGAATGCCCCTCTCCCCACTGAGCCATGATTTTAGTGGTTCAGGATTTGTCCTAGATAACCTTAACAGGGCACAATGGATAAAGACATTCAAGGATAAATTTGCATTTTGGTAATACTAGTGCAAATCCAGAATTATGCTGGATTTATCTGAGACAAGAATGTAATGTACACAGGGTTTTTATAATGCTGCTATGATGTTCTTCCACGTATAAATGAGTAAATACCAGTTTCCCGAAAACACTGAAATTATTAAAGGACAAGATGAAAGAAAAAAATTACCTCAGCCAACTCCTAACTAGAATTACCAATCAGATTTTTTTCTGATCACTTTATCTATTAATTCTGTTTCACAGCATACAGCTTCAGTCTCAGTTGGTTACCAAACTTGAGCTTGGCAGGTCAGAGAAAGAATGTTTAGATAAGAAATAAACAACCTCGAAAACTCGACTTCACACATCCCAGACCTCTTCTTCAGCGTGCAGGCTAGGGGAACAAGGACTCACACAATATCAAAGACTCCTTTTGATCTCTTGGGGTCACCCTGACCTAGGAACCCCGAGAGAAATCGACAATAAATGGTGTATTTAGTGCTACTTTTAGCTATAGCTGAAAATACACATATACTGAGCTTTGTAATCAATACATCAGCTTCATGCATGCAAACCGTGGACTCCTCAGCTCTATCAATTGCCATCAGACATCCACAGAAAATTACAGTCTTCTGTGTGGGTTATTGGCCCATGACATATTTATCTGCCATGCAATTTGTGTCAGCAGATAACTGAAGTCTGACTCACACAAATAGTCATGGTGGTGTCTACTATTATAACTGCCAGTAAATTGAGGCTGGAAAATAATAAATGCAGCTTTATTCACTGCATTTGATAGGAATACTCACAAAAATCTGTGCAAATTTATCAAATTTTGCTCCATTGGAATAAAAAGTCTCATCCCATTTTAAAGAAAATACTCTTGAAGATCACGAAGTTTGGTAAATTATAATTGCTAAAAAAGGCTGTTTGGTTTTAGATAGCTCATCGTTACCACAGCAGTGCTATTTGTGGAACAGAGATCCCCTGGCACTACAAATGTTATAACTCATGACACTTGTCCCCTAACCTCTTCCTTGAAGTGGCTGCATGCTCGAGCCTCAGACATTCTTGTTTGGAAAACTCTGTGAAGTGCTGGGGCAAGTGGAGGCAATGACACCATTGAATACAAAAATGGTGTATTCAAAACCAAGACAAAATAAAAACCAAACCAATAAATGATGAAATGGACAATGGAAGTAGTAGCAAGAGGGGAAAATAATCTGGGAATGAAGGGGGATTCTTGTGGAGGAGACTGTCATCAAGAACCTCCACAGCGATTTGAAAAAAGACATTTTGCTGTTTTTATCCCAAGCAATTACTCAGGAACCATCTCCTGTTAAACCATATGTGAGACAAAGAAAGCCACCCAAAGCATTAACAATGAGAAGCAAAGATCTATTTGGTGAACAAAACCTCCCAGCTTGCAAGACAAGGCAGAAGCTTTTATTTAATGTTGTGGCTTGTTGAACACAGCTGATGTGTTGCTGTGCTTACAATAAACAGCTTTTGGGGTTTTCCAATGCCTCAGCTTTGCTTCAGTGTGTTTAACCACCTGCAAAAGCTGTTTATTGCCTTGTATACTTCCCTCATCATGACCATTATCCTTTAAGTACGAGGCTTTTGGCGAGTCTAAGCCGGGCAGGCTACAAGGCACCATCAAAGCTGTGTGCAAGCACAGATGAAATAAATCCATGTGAGGACTACAGACCGTGGAAGTAGAAAGATAAGATATAATAATGCAGTGCAATGATTTCACAAGCACTCTGCTGATTGTTTAAAATGCACCCTTGTTTACTGAGAGCCACTCTACAACCCCATCTGCAACTGCCAAAGGAAGATGTATGCATTCCAAGAAAATTATTAGGGATCGTGAGAGACAAAGACAGAAAGGCTCATAAAGAGCATTTGTGTGTATTTTACTTCAAAAGGCTTTAGCTAAGGTGCTTTAAAACAGCTGCAAACATAAAACAGCAGACCACTAAGAAAGTATTTAAATGAGAAAATGTGATATTACAGAGAGCACTTTGGCAACAGAGAAGCATGACCTGCATGTGCAAGGAACCTTTTCTAAACAGATACAAAGACCAGGAGTAGATAATCAAGGCTTTATAGGATAAAAGAGTAGTTTTACTTCCTGCAACAGGCAGAGATAGAAAGATGGGGCAGTCAGTGCAAATCTTTAAAGTTATTTTGCAAGTATTTTTACTTTGGTCAATACATCACAATATCAAGATATGCAGGAGCTGGGTTCGAGAACAAAGACTCAAAGTGGAGTCCAGCATAACATCACACAAAGCAGTGACAGACACATCTCACAACTGCACAAAAACTCCAGTCTCACTAGAATTCCTGACTTTTGTGTAGCCCTGTAGCGCAGAGAAGATGGAGAAGAAAGGCTTACTTGAAAATAGAAAAATAAAGCTGACATAAATAATGTATTGAAAGCAAAGGCATAGGGCCAAAGAGCCTGCCTTGTCTTTAATGTCATTAAATATTTCTGCATATAAGGCATCTTACAGCTATTGACAAGAAGTTAGACAATTCCCACTTAGTAGAAATTATGAATTTACTACTTCTCTGTAGGGTTTGTTTTCCTTTTTTTAATATCTTCCTTTTATTTAGAACTTTGTCTGTTAAGTGGCTTTTCCATGCCTGGAAAATTCTAGTGACTATCTTACTTTTCCATCAAGCTAATTTATTAAATCATGGTATTTAACTCAGCAATCATTTTTTAACTTCCAGTGATTTCTCAAGACAACACTCACCATGTTCTTCTGCAGAAACATAGACATGATAATTAAAATTATATTAAATTAATTATAGCTTCACTACGTTATGCTGGTTTTTATGCATTAAACTATTTTCTGTTTCAAATATGTCTGGCAAAAATCAGGTTTTTTTTTTACTCCTTAGCAATATTTATGCTACTTAACATTTTGTAGTGATTTAAAGAGGTGTCCACCAAGGAAGGAGGAAACCTCCCTTGAAATGGAAAATGTGACCTTCTTGCCTCTAAATCATTACAGCTTTGAAATTGTGGGGCTTTCAGGCAAAGATATGGGAAAGGGAATAACAGTTCTTTACTGGTATGTATATGGATAACAAGGCAAACAAACAGCAGCAACACCAAACAGAACCACAAGCGCAGTGGATGAAAACGCACAAGGACAGCCTGTGGCTACACATGGGTAACAGTGAGAGACAGAAATGGGGATTCCTTTACAAACCCACAGGTGTAGCCAGCCCCATGCCCCTCCGGATGGTGAAATGGACTGCAGCAGGAACCTCGGGCTGAAATGGCAGAAATGGGCACACTGGGGTGGTGAAACGCAGACAAAAAAAATCAAAACCCCACAATTCCAATAAAGATTTGTAGGGACGCTATGTTTATTACAGTGCTGGATGCATGTTAGGGGTCTTTCCTCTTCAAAGGACATGTGTGCCCCTGAGAACTCCCGATCCTTTTTTATTACCCTGAACTAATTTACATATGCATAGAATTTCACAATAGGTTCATGCATATTCATTCTGCTGATTTCAAGTTACACTTACAGCTAGTTACACTTGTACTCAGGTTTTGTCAGAATGTACAGAAAAAACTCCTGGGTCACTCTGTGCTCTGTTTCAAGGTCCGAGGAGTCTTTCTTATCTCTTATCTTTTTAGCTTGGAAATTTTCATTCTTTCTCCTTAGCTGGGGCAATTTTACTAGTGCTGCAGTTACCAGACTAAACAGCGTATTTTACTTATGTTAGCAAGCTCAAAGCGGCACATTTCACCTAAATCCAAATGGATTTCTACCTTTTTAAATTTTCACTCTGTCTCAGTAGCAAACAAACAAATAAACTCTGCAGCCTTAGCAGAAAGCTGTGTCCAGGTGTTGGGTTAAAATGCAGCAGGTCCAGCAGGGATGCAGCACCCACTGGCTCTGGGTTCCCAATCAAGAAAACGAGCAGAGAATCTAGCTGGCAAGCCCCACTGACAGTGGCGAAGGAAAAGAAACAAAAGAAATGGGAAAAACCCACATGGCAGCTGGGAAAAATGCATATTATATGATTGGCCCTTCACAAATGTTAAAATGAATACTATATGTGTTATCTTGGAAAGTTATGCTGTATTAATCTCTTCTAAGTAGTGCTGTATTAATCTTTTTTAAAGTAGTGTTGTACATAGAGTTTTTAGGCTGTGGACTCTGCTATCATGGCAGATCTTGAGAACTATCCTTCTCATTCTGGAATTGCTGCTCCAATTCCCTTCTTGTTTGCAGCCAGTTTCTGTCTGTTCTAACTGGGAGCTGGTTCTCCTGCTCTCTACAGCAACATCATTCTTTTTCATAGCATTTGATGTGCAGAACTCCCCTCTCTGTCTTCTCATGCTATTAAAAAATGATTTCAAGTCAGGCTAACAGTAATATTTATAAAGTTTGTTGTAATAATTTGACATACTCAATATTTCATCCAGCACCAGCTGGTTTATTCTCCCATTACATCCACCAGATGCTGTAATATTGTTCATAATTTCTGTGTGGAGTGTTCAGTCAAAGGCTGCTGCATGTTCCCACACCAGCACAGCTCTCTGTCTCCAGCAATCACCTCCACAAAGAATCAAACCTTCTGAAGATAACAGATGGTATCTCCCAGAGGCAGGAAGAAAAGTTCAAGGTTTTCACTCCTCCCAGTGATTCCCTTTTAGGAATCTCTTAGTTCACTGCACATCCCTTTGCTTGTGATTAGTTATGCAGGGAACAGTGAGGAATTAAAAAAGGACCAACATTACTAGACAAAGGATTTTAGATATTGAAACAATATGTAGTTTTATAGCTAAAGGGCTTTCAGGAAAAGATAAGTCTAAGTGGAGGAGACGAGCAAAATCAATTAGTCAAAATAATACATAATCCTTTAATTACAAAATCAGCACAGAACTAGCTGGGAAAAGATACTGTAAAACACCTCACTATTAACAGCATTATCAGACATCTGGGAATGAAACAGGTTTTCACCCAAAGAATGATGCAAGTGAAACACTTCCTGACTTGTGACGATTTCTGGGTTCTGACCTAGTACCTTTGTTGAGGGTTAGATTTTTCCTTTTGCTTCTTTCTCTCGTGGAATTTTAGTCCCATATATAAAATATGTTCTGTTGGTGAGAAATATTCTTGTAAGGTTTTATCTCTTCACGGTATGTCGAAAACACCGCTGGCAAGAGGGAGGAGGACCTCATTTGCAAAGGAATGAATGTAGCTGCCCGGAGATGGGTTGTTCTCCAAGGTGAACCAAGGAACTCCCAAGCTATGAACACTCCATAAATATCTAAGATTGAGACAGCTGGAGCCATCAGAAGGGTACATCTCAATGCTGAGTTCCAGTAACTCGATGATGGACATACATCGCTCCCTGGACAAGGTTTTGTTCAGCTTGAAGTGGAGAAAAGAAACTACATCAATATGTGGGACTCTGAAATGAAGAAAAGCAACTCTGCCTCAGGCAGAACAGATGGTGTAAGAGCTGCTTGGACAGGACAGTCACTGTGAACATAGGAGACCCTACACTGTAGGGGTTGGATCTGTGTCTCACCCAGCGCCGATCCCGGGCTCGGCTCTGTCCTTTTCATTGTGGCTGTCTTAGACCCACTCCTGATCTCTGAATAAAAATCTATTTTATTAATTATTAATTCGGCTTGATCAATTTTACCTGTAACAATATACATAAACATATAACTGTTAATTCTTTTCCCGTATCTTTGCCTGAAAGCACCATAATTTTGGAGTTACAATAATTTGGAGGGAAGGGGGTCACATTTTCTATTCCCAGGGAGGTTTCTGCCTTCCTTGGCAGACACCCATCTTTCAAACCAAGACAACCTTGTAGAGGTTTTCATTAGTACATCCTTCAATGAGCAGACATATTTTGGAGTTTGTGAAGAAGATATTCCTAAATATGTTTCTGATATTATATTTTTGGCTTATTTTGTAGGGCATGAGGGGTAACCATCAGCAGTCCAGGCAGCCATACACACACCATGACAGTCAATGAGAATTAAGGATTGGTCCTTTCATAAGGATATTATCCATTCACTTGCAGAGGTGAGCATTCATCATGCAAATGGCTTCAGACTTCTCTCTGCTAAATAATTTTTCCTCTTTCCTTGCTCTGTTTTGGGAGATTAGGAAAAGGAACTGATGAAGCATCTGGACACATATAAACATCTTGGCAATATTTGCAGTGATATTCTAAGGGGAACTGAGCAAACCTTCAACTTCAAACAGCATTTAAAGAACATGACATTGGAAAAATACCAGTCCATACAAACATCCCACTGCTTGGGCAGAAGTTTTCCCCAAGCCATAGACACGAGAATGCAGAGATGTGGCTGGCTGAGCTCCACAGCAGCTGTGCAGGGCCAGCTCAGACACCCTGTTCTCATAATTCAGCTGATTCCTCTGTGGTTCTCTGAGCTGGCTTTGGTACTTCTGAGCAGATTTCCTTGTGCCCCTCTGGCCTGTGAGCCTTGACCAACAAGCTGGGGAGGGTTTTGGCTGTGTCCTTGCTCAGGCTGAGTCCCACAGTCCTTACAGTGTCCTTGCACTGCAGTTTGCAGGTTTGCAGAAGGCTTTGTGCTGCTTTACCTCCCTGACTGACATTTATCACAACTGTAAGGAAATAGCAGAACCAACAAGCAAATGCTGCAGGATCTTCTAAAGCAAGAAGGAAAACTCCTTAGGGTGAGAGACTCTGTAAGATTTTTATCCAAGCAATGTAATATTTTTACTAATTTATTAACTTCATTTTGCTTATGAGGATGAGTCCTCAGTGCTCCCTGGAAGATATTGAAAATTATGCATTTCTGCTTGAGAAAACAGCAGCCAAACACTGTTGTGGTGATGTGATAGGTGGCAATCTGCAGGATAAGCAATTTCTTCCTTTAATATACATCTACCTGTGAATTTCCCTGTTTATCACTTAATTCCTTAGCTCCTGTCTTCATAGACACTGCTTTTGGTAAGTGCCTATGATTAAATATACTGCAAATAATCCACTATAATAGTAACTGTTTTGGGAAGAGTTTCCTCTTTTCCCCACACTAACTCCATTATGTCCTGGCCAGTTTCATCCAGATTTGACAAAGAAGAAATCTCAGTATTTTGTGAAAATTGGCTGGAAGAAAAGAATAAATTTTGTGCTGAGGACCAGGCAGGTAAAACTCCATAATACAGACTAGTATAGAGCTCCTGTCAGCAGCAGTCAACTGGGCAGTCAGCAGGAGCATCCACTGGCACAAAGAACTTGGAAATAGCCACAGCATCTTCTGCCTTTGTCTTTTAATGAAGGGATCTGTGGAGTAGTGGAGAAGTGATA
>QUSF01000033.1:2984902-3007239 GCA_003676055.1 Chloebia gouldiae | reverse complement strand
GGAACACTTTATGTTAACAGAAGACTTGTCACAAAAAAGCCTCTCAAAAATCATACAAGATACAAAAAATCACATTAATCACATGATGCTAGTTCAAAGACGTGGGAGATTAATTTCAGACAAATGGGTAAGTAGATGGCACAAAACTTTGCATGATAAGAGGAATATTCTGTCCAAAACTGGCATAGATCCCTGTGCTTCCAAACAATATTCTTGTGTAAATATACATCTATAAAAGAAATGCTGTGTAAGCTGTGAAAAATCTGGATGAAACATCCATCTGGTCATGGGGAGCCTCTGGTTTACTTTTACTGAGAAGGTTTCTAATAGACAAGACAAAGTGCCAAAGTTTTAAGTCTGGAGTTGAGATTTAGGGGCACGGATTTCCTGTTGTGGCTGATGAATCCAAGGATCTCCAATATCACTGCCTTCTGTCCATGCCAAATCTATCTTGGCAGGGAGGTTCTGAGGGCAGAATTTCAGTCTCCAGCATTCAATATATCCCTGGGCAACATCAAACCAGGAGGGCTCTTTAACAGTGTTTCTGTGCTTCTAATTGAGCAATACCCAGTAAACAGCCCCATATCTGTCCAGTAGTGATTTACATCCCAATCCATCTTCATGCTACAAAAAACAGCAGCTCTGTGGTTTTTCAGTACCATCTCTTCTTTCAGGAAGAGATCACAAATGTATATCTGCATCATTTCAGTCACTCAAAAGTAATTATTAATGTCCATGACATAAATAATATGTTTTACCAAAGTAAACACACAAATACAGTTATTTGGAAGGGCTGTGACAATACCATAAGTACATTTGTATGATTAAAAATAATTCACATTTTAATCCTTTCCCCCCCCCACAAAGGCTTCTTTGCTCAGTACATTTGAACACTGTTTTTGGTAGAGGTCTTAACTAGTCCTGTATACAGGACTAGAGGAAATACATAGATAAAGCTAAACACTTAGTGAAGGCAAAGGAACTTCAAAGGAGCTTCTAAGTGCCAGATCAGCACAGCTGTGCTGCCATTGGCATAGCCCTGGAAGATGCTGTGATTTAAAGTCATGTCTGTGATAGGTTTCTCTGCACTCGTTACAGAGTGGCAGGGAAAGGGAGACTGCAGAAATGTGAGTGCACAGGTTTAATACCATCAGTAACAAATTACAGTGTTGATATGTTGCCTCCAGCTGCTAGCTGGGACACAGAAGAAAGGATAAAGGAATAAAGGCTAAAGCCATTCATTTTTTTCTTTTTAATAATTTCTTTTTAAACATCTTCAGAGAGCAAAGAGATTTGTTCTTATTAGCCCTTGCCCACTCTTCTCCTTCCCCTTCCTCCTCATCCCAGTGTATATCCGCCACGTATCTCTGTGGCAGTGTGACATATCACTGTGTTCTGTGGAACATCCTCTCCTGCTGAACAGCCTGCCTGACACAGGTGGCACTGAGTTTTTACAGTGAATAAGAATGCAGTACATGCTCTTCTTCTATGCAAGCTTACAAGAGAAAATGTTTATTTTCATCATCTTCTTCACATTTTCCAGTTGAAACTGCCCAATGATTTTTGGCAGTCAAGTTAAACTTTATTTTCTTATTTTCCCAGCTTAAAAGCTAAAATGTCCATTGTCAGACCTGCCCTGGTAGTTTGGGTCTGGTTGTTGTTCAGGGATACAAGCAATGACTGGATAAAAAATACCTTGCTGGAGGTAAAAGTGCTCAGTACTAATTGTTCTGTTGGAAATCACATAACACAGACAAAGTTACTGATTCAAACACTTACTAAGTGACACAGCTACCACACACCAACAGCACCACTATGAGCTCTGAGTCTCTGTCACTTTCTGTACAGGAACAACACATACCAAATAAAAAAGGGTACTTGCAAAAGGATTATTTAATCTTTCCCATTTTCCTATAAGCCCCTGTAATACACACTGTCCCTTACAGTAAGAACAATTTTGATCTCCAAATTTATGTACATTTTCCTCCTCTGCTGCAGAATCAACTGATGTTTTATCTCAGCCTGCTGGATGGATCCAGCTTAAATGTTCCCACTCCTCCACCCTCTAGATCCCGTGCCAATCCACAGACTTGTTTTTGATTATTAAATACAGTTCATTGATGACAATTTTTCAGTTTTTCCCCTTAAGCTCCTTTCTAGCATCTAATCCTAAAATACATAGTTTAATTCTTCCATCTATAAGCAAACTGTGCCTGCTTCAGCTTCCAACCATCACAGATTAACACTTCTGGGATGAGAAACATTGAACTTGCACTTCTCTCCAGCATCAAACACTACTCAGAATTGGGAATGGCAGCAGTGTCATTTATCTCACAGCAGAACTGACATATGTCTTTCACACAGTACCCACTCCAGCTGCAAGGCAGAAATACCTGCTGAATAACTGGTGGTTTTTTCATTTAACCATTTTGAATGAAAGTGAGGAAAAAAATTTAAAAAAGAACCGTTTCCCTCACTTCCTTAGTGGTTAGGCTCAATTTGTCAGGAGCTGAGGCCTTGACAGCTCCCCCTCCTCAGCTGCCACCAGCAGAGCTTTTGGAAAGCTGGATCAGTGCCTTGCTGCCAAAAACAGCCTCAGCCAAAGAGTGGCACCTGCCCAGATGGGCAGCAGACCCCTTACACACTTTATGAAGTCCCCACTCACATCCTAACCCACACTTAGAGAATTCCAGAGCCATTTCAGACACAGGGGATGGCAGCCACTAATAGCCTCAGTAGCAATGTAGCTACTAAAATGCTGAACGTCACCTTCTTAAAGGATGGACTCACCACAACGGGTAACTAACATTTGCTTTCTGAGAAGAAAAAGAAATCTCTGCTATACAGAAATTGCAGCCTTTTGCCATTAAACTGCTAACACAGACTTGTAAATGCTGAGGTCAGGATTTCCCAGGAGGAGAGGGACGAGGATTCTTATTAATTCTGTTTAGCATGGCAAGGCTTTTGGCTCATGAACTGGTGGCAGCTGAACAACAACCCTGGACATGCCTGCACCTTCCCCAGATATCCTGAATTTGGTAATATGATTCAAATTCTGTGTACAAAATGACATGAAACATCCCCATCCATTAGAGTGGGCACTCAATTAATATTTCATTGATGTTGTGCCAAAAATACACACTTTAAATAACATATTATTATATATTTCTACATTTCAATATGTCCTACATTTATTAATGTTTGTAAAAAGAAAAAAAAACCCAAAGAAACATCATTGTTGAGTCTAGGAAATATGTTTTAACAGTGCTAAAATACAAAATTATATTTCATTTGAAGCATATGGTCTGAGGAGACTTGCACACTTTTCCTATAACAGCAGGATCAGTGTGAGAGGAAAAAATCTTTTTCATACCAGTGACTATAACCCCAAGTAGAGAATAATGTACACACACAAGATATATGTTACTTCTACTTCTGCAAGGCTTGAAATAAATATCTAGGTTTATAAATAGACCTAAGTGCAGGATGAAATAAATCCAAATAAGATACTATCAATGCAGCACATAGGGTCTACTAGAAAATAGGAAAGGGGCATTAAGAACAATGTGGGGGCAAATTTGAAAATTCTTTTGAATATATCAAACAGTAGCTGGAGGCCAGCTGATGCTCCATTTTTTTTTCCTAAGTCTCATCATCAGGGACTGAAAACTGGACAGCAACTTATTGAAATAAACATGAGGAGGCAGGAAGGATGGGCAAGGCCTTGGGCTGGGACCTGTTAGCCCAGCTTCAAAAACATCTTTAACCTTCTAATGGATCTGCTGCCCGATGTCCAGAAAAGCAGCTCCCCTTGATGTTTCTGATTACATCCAGTGAGTGCATTTCCAAGGACAGCACACCCACCTTTGAAAGGACACCATGGTCTGCTTTGAATCACTGCACAACTGCAGCTGAGAGACAGGAACACGACTGGAAAGGTGCCCCTGCCAAAGTGAGATCATATCCCACACTCAACAGCAGAGTACAGGGCTGTTCGTGGAGTGAATCGTTCTCCAGGTCTAGGATCTCCCAGGAAATTTCCCATGGCAGACAGGTGAGCTTGTTTTATGGCACAAGACAAGATTAAATGTCAAGCAGAGTAATGAAGAAGCTGCAGAAGTATATTCTTGTGCCTGTTCAGGACTCGTTTCATGGGTGATCTGTGTCAGAGACAACCAGAAACTGAGAACACACCAAAATGCCCATCTGAGACCTCACATGGGTAAATCATGATGCAATCTCATGGACAACTGAAGCAGTAAGGAAAGAAAGGTCCCAATATAGATTAAGTTGCAGACCCTGAACTGGTTTTCCACTGTGCACAATCTACTAACAGCAAAGTCTGCAGTCTACCTCTGAAAAAAAACAGCATTTTTTTCCATGATGAGGGTGAATAAATAAGTTACTTTAACCTGCTGGTTCCACTGCAAGTTCATTCACTAACACATCCCAGAACATGCAGAACTGTAGAGGCATTAGAAATAGTAAACAATTATTTAAGCAGCAATACTACATTTCATTTTTTATTCATTAAAGTTTTTAATGTTTGCATCAGACTTTTGACTTTCCAAAGCTACTCTACATCAAAAATCATTATTAAGACCTCTAAAAGTTTATCACAAGTCAGTTTACAGATGACATTGATATCTTATTGCTATCCATTCCTCCTGGACCATTTCTAACATTTCATTTTTTATATTCCTGCAGCGCTGAAATATGGTTCATACCAATATCTGTCCTTTTAGTAATCACCAAAGCAAAGCTTGGCAGTTGTCATATATTGCACTCTTGAGAAAAATGCTAGTAATACTCTGAATTGATTGAACAGCATGGAATCAGAACTAACTGGCAGAGAAACCATTTAACTGATTTCAATCCATAAATCTCTTTTCTCCTACCAAGTTTTAGTTTAGAAGCTGCTGAATGTAGCCATTATCTTGTGATGCATAGAATGAACCAATTATTTATATGGATGTTAATTTAAATAATACATTATTGTATTCATTAATGCCCCATATGAGCGGGCAGATGTGTGGATCTTGTTGATTAACTTCCATTTATGCACACTGAGCTATAGAATAACAGTCCATGGCCAGCAGACATCAATTCTTTTTATTTCCCCAGGGGTCAACATCAGGTATAATGTCCTGGCTTGCCTTAAAAATAAAGTGGTTTTAAACAGAACTGTACCTGCTTTAGGTAACAATTTCAGTCCTTGAGTGTGACCTAAAATGACTCATAAGACATAAGGGCACTGATGTGGCAAGCTTTAATTACTTGTCAGGAATGCATTTGCTGTCTAAAGCAAATGCTGCTGCTCAACATGTTTTTAGGAGAGAAAATAAAAAAAAAGTATGGCCAAGAACTGTATCTGAGTTGTAAAGAATTCTAGAAATGGGGCTTTTGAAATTAAGTCCACAGAGAACCAGGAGACCAAAGTCAGATGGGCTACAGAAAGGCAAGGGACAAAAATGGTGGGACCAAAGGCAGAGCTCTTGCAGAGGTGAACTGAGGAAGGGTTCCCAGCAAAGGACCAGGTCAGTGGCAAGTTGGGTGGTTTGTTCATCCACCACAATCACCCATGACAGGCTGGAAATCCCTGCTTTGAAGACTGGAACCCAAGGTTCTTCCTGCCTAAATGTAAGATATTCTATTGTGCTGATTGCTTTGGTGCTTAAGTGAATCCAAGGCAAAAAGGTAAAAGGGTGCCATTCTTGGTGACACGGAGCAGTGTGATCTACAAATGAGGAAGTGTTGGCAGTGTTTATCAGAAAGGGCTGTTTAGCTGAAATGGGCTGTTTGCTAAATTCATTACAATGGATAACTAAGAGACCAAGCTGGGCCTGACAGAGAACTGGAACCTGGGGAGTTTCCTCAAAACCAGCATTTCTTCTTCTGCATGTAAACTCATTAAATATCTTGTGCTGAAGTTCTGGATCTTGAAATCCAAGTATCTGAATCAATGACACTCAAGACTTCAGGACCTGTAAAGTGTTCTCAGGAAATGGAGAATCACACATACAGAATAAGAGCACAACTCAGAATAACATCTGATGGTGCTTGAATTGTAAATGTGTGACCTGACACTGCCCTGAAATCGTGTGACAGCACAAAAAGCAATACATCACTGCTCACTGCAACCTTATTGAAAAAAACTGGATCAAAGAGGTATAAATATTTGGCAAATAGCACTGCCATCCCTTTTACTCCTGAATGGAATGGGAAGAATTTTCTTCTTAGCCTCAGACCAGAAGTAACCATTAAGTTGCCTGCTGTGTGATGGGCCTCACACTGGGCTTTTCTCCCCTTGCAGGAAAACAGTGATTTGTCTTTCATATTCTTCTATCAGATTATTTATTCTCTTAAGGAGAAAGAAAAATATTGCTTTATTTCCAAGCAATCTAAAAAAATAGTAGGAAATCTGGTTTACTAAAAGGCTTTCACTACTAACACTGAAATAAAATAATCTAAAGGAACTAGAAAGCAATGTGCTTGAATGGAAACTTCAGATACAAATTCTGTAGTGGAATGGAACAGTTTTGGTCTGCCAAGGTGAGAAGGGAGAGCTAAACAGGTTGTGTTTACTAAACTAAACAGGTAACTGGTTTACAGAAGTTAAGCAATACTCCCCACTAAAAATAAAGCCCAGGGGAAAGGAGTGGCAAGGAGTGAAAGGGGTAAGAGGAGGTATTAAGTCATTGATCATAGATTGGTCTTGGGTTCTGTTCCTGTGGGTGAGTCACTTCTGTTCCTCATAAGTTAATGTCCAAAGTGAAGCACACAAAGTAGATATGTTGCTTTCAAAATTAAATAAATATTTTTTTAAACGTGGATAAAACTGAACTTATAAAATAATAGCAAAAAAATTTGTTAAGCATTTGAAGTTATTGTTCCAAGAACAACTGAGCTGAGTATTTCCTTCCATCTTGCTCTCTCTTAGAGTGTCCTCCCAGCCCCTTTTCTAAAAGAGGTTTATAATTGTGACTGTGTGCAAGTAGCTGTCTCTTTTGTTCACTGTGCATGTAAGCTAGCTTATTATAACTTTGATTTGAAACCACATCAAATCCCTTTTTTATTTATTCATTATTTTTCTTAGGATCAGTTCCATAAAACCCTTTCATATACAGCATAATCACAGTTAAATCTTGTCCAAGGAATTCCCTGGCTGCCACAGCAATTGGTTCTGAGTGCTGAGAGCTGAAGTGTTTCAGCCCATATGAAACATACCTCTGTTTTTAACATACAAAAAACATTACTGAGGAAGTAAACACAAATACAAATCAAATCCTCAGTGAAGCCTTAACTATGAACAAAGAATTTTTATTAAGGCATCAAAATTGAAATCTTTTTTCTCAGAGGAGAATTTTGATTTAACCATTTTGGAAATCTCTCTAAGACAAATCACATCAAGAACAAATACTGTTCTTGTAACATGATAGAAGGTCATCAGCAGAAGTATTTACAAGCATGGTAAGAACCTCATCATTGATACAGCATCTTCCAGTCTGCCAGCGCCTCCAAATTTTATCAATAATCAGAAATTCGCTTCACTCTGAGCTGGTACAAAAACCCAGCTGAATTCTTAGAACTGCTGAAGACATTGAATATTCTGAACCTCCTGCATTTGACTCACTGAGAACTTCTACATTCTTGAATTTCATGTTTTGTCATTCTGTAACTTACAAATAACAGGAAATGTGTAAGCCTTTATGTACATAGCAGAATCATCAAAGCTCTGAGTTTTGGTTTTTTAACTTTTTTTTTTTAAACAAAACAAAAAACCTCCATGCATTTCCATTTAAAAAGCAAAATGTAAATATTGCCCTGAAATTTGGGTCAGAATTTGAAGCATTGCTGTCCTCCACTAATACCAACACCACCATTTCAGCATTTCTGTGATAAAGCCCACATCAATTCCAATGGTTTTGCACATGTGTCACCAGAACCTCCATGGGAAGTACAGAGCAAATTGCTAGAATGCCACGCTGTTTCCAGTGGACATCTCATTTGTAGTGACAAGGGAGGATAAATAATTTTCAAATAACCTTTTATTGGAGTCTCTGCTAGCTCTGATATTGTAATTCACAGTGTCTTTTCACCTGCATTGGTTTGTAACACAGGTTGGGTAAGAGACAACTGCCTGCATGGAACAAGCAATAAATACTTTAAAATACCCTTTTGGGCACCCCAACATAAGGAAAGCAACACAAAACCATTATAAATTAATGACTATTGCCAAGAGTGCTAAAAGGTTCAAGATGCTTTATGTATAAAATTATTCCAGAACTGAAATATCAATCCTTCAGCTGGATAAACAGAATTGATTAGTTCAGTGATTTGAGGACTATCTTTAAAACACACTACATTGTTATTCTGCCTTGGAGCTGACAGATAAAAGTAAATGCTTTAGAAAAATAAAATATAGCAATTTTTTTTTTAAATCTACTACCTCCATTTATTTTATACACCAGAACAGAGACCACCTACCTTTCTTCCCCCTGTGTTTAGGCGAAGAGGAGTTAGGAAGGGATCAAAAATCATATGGCTGGTTTCAATATTGACAGGTGACTGTCTTTTCCCAACAGAGCAAAGATTCCAAGCTGAGTTCACCAAACCCCAAAAGGAGGGCACTGCAAAATATAAGAAAGTGCAAGTTTAATGGAAGTCTGGCAAGACTGGAGCAGTACATGCCAGGCAGACGGCCAGGTAATTAAACTTGTTGGATTGTCTGCACAATGCACACATGGAGATTGAGGTGGCTCCCATGACCACCAAGGGAGACATACCTAACCTCATTCTCCTGGCACGCTGCCCTCAGCCACCCTTCTGTTTGGCCAAGGGGCGAATTATCACCCAGGCCATTCCCATTCCAGTGGAAATCCCAGTAGATGACAAAGCACCTGGTGCTTACTGGGCAGAAGTGGTTGTTGAGGACAAACCCGTTATGGGGTGCCACCTAACCCGTGGAGCAGACCCTCTCCACCTGAAAGGGTTCCTTGACACGGGGGCAGATGTGACAATCATACCCAAAAGGATGTGGCCGTCACACTGGGACTTGCAACGCGTGGCTGGCAAAATCCAAGGTGTAGGAGGAGTCAACATTGGCAAAAATCTCTACAAGCATTGTACAAATTGAGGGGCCTGATGGAAAACTGGCCAGTGTCCTTCAGTTTGTCACTGACTACAAAGCTCCTGTGGGGGGAGAGACACCATTTCCCAGTGGGGGTCAAATCAGTTACCCCTAAGAACCCCGGGATTTTTAGAGGTGGCCACTGTGAAGCGCCCTGCCCACAAGTAAACATGGCTGGAAGATACCCCAGTCTGGGTAAATCAGTGGCCACTCAGCAAGGAAAAGCTTCAGGTGCTCAAGGAGCTCGCAGAAGAGCAATTGGCCAAAGGCAACATAGAAGAGACCACCACCAGCCCTTGGAATTCCCCAGTCTTTGTTATAAAAAAGCCGAGGAAGGATAAGTAACAACTCCATATATATGGAGGAAATAAACAAAGTAATTGAGGACATGGGGTCACTCCAACCAGGGATGCCCTCCCCAGCAATGCTTCCCCAAAACGGGGAACTGGCTGTCCTGGACATCAAGGATTGTTTCTTCCAAATTCCCCTTCACCCAGAAGATGCCCCATGGTTTCCCTCTCGGCTCCTACCATCAACTGAGAAGCCCCAGTGAAGTACTACCACTGCAGAGTATTGCCTCAGGGCATGAAGGGCAGTCCTTTCATCTGCCAGTGGTACGTGACTTCACTGCTGTGCCCGGGGTGCACCCAAAAAAGCTGCATGGACATGAGTGCCAGGAATTTGAAGGACTTTGCTGCCTGAACTTAACCTCGAAAGCACTCAACATCCACGCAGCTCTCTGAGAAGTGAAAGTCTTGATCAGACAAGTAAAGCAAGAATCCAAAGACTGGTTCAGCGGACTGTTCAAGGGCTGGAACTTTTGGGGTGGTGGACTTCAATAGTTAAAACAATTCTGTTGTTTTTTGTTGTTATTTTCCTAATTGTGTTAGCGCTTGGAGTTCCATGATGCTTTATTTTAAAAGCCATCAATAGTTTAATCCCTGCTACCTCAGAAGTCAACTGCACAGTTTGTGGACCAAAGGCAACCTAACTGGCCTGCAAATCATAAGTTATTAGAGAAGTTCACAGAATATACTAAACAATAGTGCTAATGCTCTGAAATTGAATAAGAGTAGTGTAATTAAATCTAAGCCATCTCACTAGTTGTGCTTTTTCTGAAGAGAAATACCATAGCAGCTCACTTCAGCTTTTGTAAGACAGAAAATCCCTTTTATACAGAGGCCTAAAATAACAATTTAGGGTAATTAAGAGAGCATGGTTTCCCTTGATTAATTCCCCTGATGTGTTATTTGTGTTATTTAAAAAAAAAAACCAAAAACTGAATTAATGAAACGGTAGAGCTGTAGAATCAAGGGGAGAAAATATTCTCTGGGGAGCCTGTTGTTTCAATAGTATCTAGTATTACTTTAAAAAAGCCCAAGCATTCTGGTCAGAAATATTCCTGGAACTGGTAAAAACCAAGTCTTTAGCAAGTTTTTAAAATAAATAAAAAACCCAGACAATGGTAAGTACAATAAAACAGCAAATCAAACACATCAGCCCATTATCTTCAAGTTGGTAGCAAAACAATTTATGATGCAAGTGGGACTGACCCAGAAAAGCTGCACTGGAAAAGAGCTGCTAGGAGGGGTTGTTTTGCAATGTTATTTCCTGTTTCTGACAGGAAACTCTGCATTCTGTGCTGTGCCTGTCACAACAGCCTGGAACTTGAGGAGAGGGAGCTGCAGAGTTGTGGCGCTGCCTTGCAAAGGTCACAGCTGTCATCAGACATGTGAGTCTGGGCTGAAATCTTTGATTCCTCTCTAAACAGCCCAGACTGAAGCTCCAGGACCTCTCCAGTCCTGCTGCTGTTTCTGGGCACACCAAGAGAAAAGTTCCCCATTGCTGCACTCACCCCACAGATCAGTGATTCTACTGGTGCTTCAGCCCAAAGTTAATTAAGATGACTGACTTAGGACTGCACACCTAAGTTGACTAGAGGATGGGGATATTAAGCAATATTAATGTCTGATTACATTTAATTAAAGTAATTAGTGCTGCTGCTTAGATGCCCAAAGTGATCTAAGAGTATTCAGAACTGTAACAGAAAAATCTAAGAAGATTCACGTAGGAAGCCAAGGCTTAAATTAAACACAGATACTCAATTAACTGTTTAGTCTGAAGAAATCAGGTGTGAGATTGTAGGAAAACGTATAACAATAGTAACCATTTTTTATTCCAGCTTAAATAGCAGACAAGGTTCTACTTGAGCTTAAGTCATTAATGAAACAGTATCTCCTTTCCCATAATTATGTTGTATTTCCATAAAAAATCTACTCATGTGTGGAATATGCTGCGTTTTTGTGTATGGACCTCTGAAGCATTTTAGACAGTTCCTGTAGTGTACAGGAGCTCTAGTTTGCATGCAGGCCAAATACCAGCTAAAAATGTCATTTAACAAGGTGCTCCATCTCCTGGTTATTGTACCCAAAGCCCGAATATAGTGATTGTGTTATCTCTGTTTCCTCTATAAATCCCCCTAAACTTGCACTGCTCGGGAGCTGAGTTGTTGCAAACATATTTCACAGACATCTGATCATAAGTTTGTGTCTGATTAATGCCTTCAATCTTCTCCTAACAGAAAATTCAGTCTATATCCTCTGAATGCTGGCACACTATGGACAACAGATTTGTGTGTGTGTGTTATATGGTGAGGTGGATTATTTACATTTTATACCTGTGCAGGAACCTCTGACTTCTTTATTTAATCCATATCTTATTACAGCTGCTCTCTTTTCAATTTACTGGGAACAATTTATATTGAGATAGATGAAGATGCTTCAGAATCAGCATTACACAAAATGATGAAGGATTCTGTTGGAGTTTACCAGACCTATGCTAAACAGCAGTGAAACAAAAGCAGCTGGAAAAATAATGGAAGGGTTGAGAGCTATTCTGGTGATGAGTACCAAGGATTTGCTGAAATAAATATGAGCCTCCCCTCTCTAGAGGAAAGCAGTGAGAGAAAGGTGTCCCACAAGGATGTCCTTCCACAGGGACAGCAAACTTGCAGATAAGCAGAATGGTATTGCCTGCAGGGAACAGTCTGCACTTGTGCTGAGAGGTGCCAAAAGTTTTCCCAGGATGGGAACAAAGGTGTGCTGTGTATGACATCCGAATTGCCCGACTGCAATAAAAAATCATGCTGGACTCAAAGGTCTGGGTCCTGGCAGGGCTGTGGACAGGTATCCAGGATGAAATGACTGGAGGCAAGGACTCTGCTTTAGCAGCAACTACAGAAGCAACACTTTTTGCATCCAAAAAATGTGTAGATTTGGTGCTTGGGGTCATGGTTTAGTTGTGGGTCTGGGGTGTTGGGTTAAGGGTTAAAAGGTCTTTTCCAACCTTAGTGATTCGATGATTGTGTAATAGGTATCCCACTATAATGAATTCACATCTCTTTAGGAATGAAAAGCCTTGGGTAGTTGATTTTTGTGTAACCCAGTGAAGAACTAGATAGAAATGAAGACTCATTTAAATTGCCACCAGAATTAAGGTGTTCTGGACTGTTTTGAGCCTTTGTTTAAACAGGGGACAGAAGCCAGAAAACTTCAAATACAGGAAATAAATAGGGTGGCTGGAAGTAAGGGAGCATTTTCAAAAAATGCTGTCTAAATAAGAAAAAATGGAAAAGGTGATAAACTCTGCCCAGTTAAATAAAAAACTAAAATAAGACATGGCAGAAGAAGATATCAAATAAGAATTTCCAAAGGTCTTAAAAACCATCAATAAGTTTATTAAGAGTATGAGAAGCACAGTCATTGGACGAGCTGGTGATCACGTTGTAAGAGCAGTACAGGAAACATTATGTGTCAGTAAAGCTGTATGAGTTCTTTTCCTTACTGCTTGCAAAATGGTGTAAAGGGATGTTCCCACACAGGGGCATTTTTATGAGGAAAGTATCTGAGAAACTGTCTCAGAATCAAGCATCAGAAAAGTGACTATTAGTATAAACAGATAAAATGAACAAAATCATTCAGGTCAGACAGAACTCCAGGATGAATATCACAGTGATGTGAACTGCCAAAATCCTTGCTTAAAATCTGCAAAAGGCTTGGAGAGACATAAAGTGGCAAATGTGATCCAATTTTTACGGAGTTTATTTTTATAGATGCTTGTTTTTCCCAAGGTATCTGCTACTGATCCCTGTCAATGACACGAGGTGGAGTCGAGGCAGAACAGTCAGGTTATTTCTGTTTTACTGCACCAAGCCTGTAAATTCCTCTTTGAAGGTTGCTCAACTTCTAAGAGCATAGATTCTCTGAATTTAAGTTTCTCCAGAGTTCATGAATTTAAATGAAAGGTGTCAACTTATCCATGCAGCACGTCTTTGTTTATATATTTAAGCCTTAACACTGGCCCTGGCAATGGCATAAAAGACCATAAAAGATTGTATTTGTGCAGTGATTATTCTTGCCCTGTGTAATTAGTGGTACCTCAGATAAAATCTCAAGCTACTTTATTGAGGCTGGGAATTGGAACCATAGAGAGAATCAGTAATCTATGTACATCAATAAAGCAGTCCATTAATTATTTCCACCTACTCAGCTTGAAGAAAATTATCATACCAATTCCTCTGGATAACCACATGACCTGCTCTGCCACTACATAAAAGCCAAAGGTAAAGTCATAAAGGCTTTGAGAGATAAATCAGGGACACCAAAGAAATGAGAGCGTATAGAATGGCATTCATCTCAGTAATTGGTCACAGAAATCTCCAGACTGCAGTAATATTAGACAGTATCACAATGGCTTCAAATTTGAGAACTGAAAGTGCTCTGATTTCTTTTTAAGCAGCAAAGCATTGGCAACTGAAATATATCCTCCAGACTAAGACAGCATTGCCATTATTCAAGAGATAGTAAAAAAAATTAAAATTTTCAGCAATAAACCTTGAAACATATAAAAAATTAACATTTTAAAGAACTCCAGCAGCATCATATTCTATTCCATACTCATAATTCCATACTGGTCTGTTCAAATGTCATCTTCCCTCTGTATGAAGGATTCTCAATTACAAGAAAAGTTCAACCACTGCGCTCATTAAATGAGAGATAACAGAAAACAGGAAAGGGAAAATGAGGATTGGAATGATACTGTCTTTTTAAAAGTGGCTATTTTCTGCTATGACTTTAATAAAGACATCATGCAATACCCTCTCCAATTTACCTTTTAAATTATAGCTGCTTATTTATGCCTAATTAAACATTTTCTTAAATTAAGAGTTAAATTACCTGGGAAAAAGTATTTAGCAATCAAAATTAGTGACCTCTGGCCCTGCAAAGCTTTTGCTTAATTTTATCTACAAATTTGGGATACAAGTCTAGAACACAGTAGAACACTCCTTTCATTGCAGCGATTAAACCAAACTAATTCACTTCTATAAATTATGCTAAGCTTGGAATAAAGAGTAGTTATACAACAGTATGTAATTATATTTTTCTCTGCCACCCTCTGGTGAGTTCACACATCCTAAAGCTATACAATCAAACACTAATGCTTCTGAAAAATATAGGTCAGCTGCTTGTAGAGGTATTTACAGATGCTTCTCATACTGACTTTTTCCATTTTTTTCATTATTCATGTGGCAGGAGTAGGAAGGGGAACCTAGAGGGAGAGGTATATCCAGGTCCAAAACTAAGCAAGTAACAATCTTCTAGGGTCAAGGTACCTAAGGCTCTGAAAAACAAATGTGTTTCTCTCTCATTCTAGTCAAAAAGATACGATAGTTTGGGGGAAAATGAGTTTTTCTATGTAATGTGAGTGAAGGTCCTGTTGTTGAAAGATTTAGCACAACTATGGCAAAAAAAAAATTGAAATGAAAACGGATTAAAGAAGAGTTTTGTTTAAAGGTTAAAAAGCAGCTGGATGTTTAGTGGAGCTGGCATACATTGCTCATTAAAGTGTCAAGTCTTGGGTAAGGGAAATACTTCTTGGCAAATGAACTAAAAATGAGAAAGGGGAGGTATTGTAAATGCAGGTGAATCTGATGGGAAGAAATGATGATATCTGACTCAGTTCAGAAGGCTGAATGATTTCTTTATTATGACTATACTATAATACATTAATATACTATATAAAGGAAGATACTAAAACTACAAACCTACTTGTTCTAACTACCATATCTAACTCACTCCCAGCTTGTGACCCTGTTCTTGAGAGTCCAGCCCCAGGTGGGTTGGATTGGCCATCAGGCTCAAACAATCCTCACCAGAATCCAATCAGGCACTCACCCCAGGGAAACAATTCTCCAAGCACATTCCACATAAGTAAAACAAGGAGCAAAGATAGAACTTTTTTTCTCTTTCTTTCTCTCTGTGAACCTCTATGAAAAATCCTGAGAGAGAGAGAAATGTGGATGCCACAGGGAGGAAGGCAGCATCTGTCCTGTTCCCTCCTCAGTCCCTGTGGCTGGGTCTGTGCCCTGCCTGCCTCTGAGTGGGACTTGGGGCTCCCTTCCTCTGCCTGCCCGGGCTGTGGCTGTGATTAATGAGCTGCTGTGGATTTCTGCCACTCTGCTGGTCATTTCTAACCAGGTCTGGTCAGTCCCTCAGCCATCAATCACTGACAGGCTCCAGCAGATTTCCCCTGAACCAGGCACAGACACAACTGAGAGCATTTGCCTGACACTCATTGTAATTTGGGGGGTGGAAAAGGGGAAGAGTTCGGCCTGGGGTTGAAGCATAGACTAAAAGGGAAAAAGTTGAAATGCAAAAAACCCCGCTATGATGGTCGTTCTGGACTTGAAATGGGACTTTGCATTAAAATGCAGGAAACCCAGATTCTGAGCTATCCTGTGATCTCCACTCTTTCCTCTTCAGGTTCATCTTTGGGATTTTTTTGGCTCATGCTGTAGAACTGGGGACTATGGCTGTGCTGTTAAAATGAGTGACTGTTCTGAGACAGGATGAGTGAGATGTAAGACTTTAAAGAAGATCCAGAAGAAAGGTGAAGAAAGCCTCAAATTGAATAGAAAAAGTTGTAAAGAGAAAATTAATTAGAAACATTGTTTTAAGCAAAAAGACTGCTTATCCAGCAGATACCTTGAGCTCTATTCTGTAGATTCAGCTTTATTTTAATGTCTTTGGGTTACTATCGATCCTTCTGCTGAAAAATATAAAGTAGGAACATTTAAAACATAACAAAAGACAGCATATTTATTCTATCAAATGTGCTTTTTCTAGGTGTCCCATTTCCTCACAGTACTAAGTAAACATAACACTCAGGTATTAAGTTGGAATTTAACTATTTATTGCCAAATCCAGTGCATGCCTGCTGGTGCATCCTTTATTAGAATGGGTTTACTAAGCATCTCACTCTGGAACTGCAGGGCATTATGGATTCAGTTTGGAGAAGGTGTAAGGCAGGTGTAAGGAGCACTCAGGAGGGGTTAACAAGTCCCATTCTCCAAAGCATTTTTGTGTGTGATAGCAACCCCCTGAGAATTACTCGTAGCTCTGCACTATTTTGGTTTCCCACAAGACTCCTGCAGTAAACGACAGCAGGGAGGCAGAAATGTCCAGCCCTTGCTGACCTGCAAAGACAAGTGAGGAGCCAGCACAGAGTTCAGCACTGAGTGCTGCAGTTTGTATCTGTAATGACAGTTCAAGACAGGAACAGTGATGTTCTCTGCTCTGCTGTGTTCTGGAGTAATCACATTTCTCTGACCCCATCCCACAGGGCTCTGGCTCTGCCTGGGGATGCTGCTTCTGCAGTGAGATCACCAAAACTCTGTAACTTTGATTTTTCTTGGAAAGGCCAGAAGTGAGCACAGCTGACTTGATGCAATTACTCATGGGCTGGCAAAAATGTTGTCTGGGCAATCCTGATCTCTTAGAAGTCTGACCCAGTGCTGCCAAGCCAAAACTCTAAACATAGTCATAACTACAAAATATTTTGGAATGGAAAGAAACCTTGGCTTCCCTCAGCAACCACATCAAATTATTCAGGTAATTGCTGGCAGTGATTGATTGTTCACTGAAAAATCCATTTTCCTTTTTGTGGTGAAGGCTCTCAAAGTCTGATATTTCTTCCAGTCCCTGTTTCCCTGACCACCTGTTGTACACACAGCATGTGGCACCCAGCCCCTGCAGACAGCCTGCTGAGCACAGCAGCCAGCAAAATCCTCATCTAGGAAATCTTCCATGTTCATGGAGAATCCAGATCTCTTGTACCCAGAGATTCATTTGAAATACTTTTTTGTCTGTGCATTTCTCTGTGTGCAACAGGCAGAAGCACTTTGTGGTCCCTCTCACTCAGGATGAACCTGTTTTTATGGGAGTCCCAGTAATTAAGGAGCCTCTAAAGAAGTCTCACTTCTGTTCTCTTCCTCTTGAGCAACGTTTGTATCTTGCAGGTCTCTGAAGCATCCAACAAACTCTTTGCAAACTCTGTGATGTAATGGGATAGCTGAGTGCAAGGGTATTTCTTGTTTCATACCACATTGTCTGATTTCTGTATTCTGAACTAATACACTGAGTAGGACATAGAACTGTTTCTTACCCAAGAAGTTCCTGCTTCATCAATCAGCTGAATGTCAGATGGTCAATACTATGATGGAGGTAAGGCTGATCATAATTTACCTAATTTTCAGAAAGACTGAAATGTATTGTCTGAATTCTCTGAAATCAGGTAAAAATAAGGGAAGATAGGAAAGATGCACTTTTTCTTGAAAAAATGGGCCACTTGCATAACCTAAAAAGCCTGTCAGTGTGGTGACTAGTCCAGAAAAATAATTTATAAACAACATAAATACTGAAAACCTTCTTAAAGAGAAAGAAACTGCACTGCTATCTGCAACCTAGAGAACAAATGAAATTAATCACTTCACCAAACAGCTAAAATGTGATACTTGGATGGGAACACATCTCACATTACACGTAAACCTACTCTTTAAGTTCCAAACCTGCTTGTTAGAGCTGTTCAGGTGGGTTTATCCATGACCCTCTTTGCTTTTCTACAAAATGCAAGGCAAGTACTACATGCTTACTCATGTTTTACTCCTGCTATTCAAGTAAGTTTTCTGCTTTTAATCCTTTATGAACTTGCCAACATTAGAAAATCCTCCACCACTGGATTAATTGCCACTTGTGATACTCAAATATGCTGCTGATTTTTTATGGACAAGGTCACATTTCAAACCTTTAGGTCCATTAGTGCATTCAGTTTCAAACTGTGAATCTGAACTTCCAAACAAACTTGCTGATCTTGCCGAGGCTGCTTTTGGACAGAGATACAGCAAATGCTGAGTTCTGCTGTCAGTGAGGAAACATGCTGAAAATATCTTTGTTTTCACAAGGCTGTGAAGATTCTTAAATGCTCACTAAAATGAGTATTAAATGATAGCAGTAAGTGTGTTTGCATTTACTTTGAAATTTGTCTTGGCAGTAGAACACAAAGGAATGTTCTGCAGCTATCCCACTGGACAGGAGAAATGGCAAGGTTCTCAAGCTGGTTTTGTCTGAAAACAAACCAACCAAACCCTTCCAAAATCTCTCCAGCCACCAAAAAACTCGAATGGGGTTGGGGAAGGAAGCAAATAAATACTTAAGGCCTTTTTTGAGAGTGGAGAAAGGGAGAAGTTTGGATGTGATGGGACAGTGCAGGCAGGGCAGTGTGAGGTGAGGAGGGTAGGACTGACCCACTGTCATCCCACACCCTTTGGAAAAAATGATCACCTAAAATTTCAGCAGCAAGATTCAGACTGTAGAGCTGAAATTCATGTTGAATTTAGCACATATTACAGATTTTGAGCTCTGTTCTCACATCCTGTCTAAATTTAAAACTCACTGTGAAAAAAACAGGTAAAAGTGTATATGTCTCTATCTACCTTTAGTTCTGTTATAAGAACTAGATCTTGAGTGCCAACAAATTGTAGTAGGTAAGACCAGGATGTCAATGATTTTCTATTTTTCATGCTTGAATTTAAGAAAAGGCCTTTTCAAGTCCTCTTATTAAATAAGAAGGGCCGAGTTAAACCATTCCAAAGTATTGCCTTAACTATTCCACCAAAAATTAGCCAAGAGAGGGCAGATCATGTGTATTTGTGTGTTGTGGCAGGGCTCTGAAACGGGCAGAACCTGCTTTGTGCTTCCCATGAGAGCAGGGTCTGCAGTCTCCTTGGGTATGGCTCATGGGCCAGGGGTGACACAAAGGAGCCAGAGCAGACAATGGTGGGGGCTGTGCCCTGAAGCAGGGCTGAGTTTTGGGGCACAGAGCAGACCCCCAGGCCAGGCTGCCAAGGGGATGGCTTGAACACAGCTCCAAGAGGCTCCACCTGTGAGCCAAAGGGCCAGAACAGCACAACTCAGAGCAGCAACGAGGCACCAGAGCAACTCTGCTCTGAGAGCAGCAGCAGGAATAGATGCAGGAAACAGGAAAGGAGTGGATGCTCCCTCCTGGATGTAAGACAGAGTTTGGGACTGTGCCTCTGTGTTGCCCTCAGTGCACAAAAACTCCCTGACACAGGAGTAACTGAGCTGTGGATGTCAGGTGTGTGCTCAAGGTTAGCTCAAGCAGCACTGCAAGCAGAACCCTTTATTATTTCCAGCTGGCAACTCCACAAACTCTGACTGAAAAGCTGTTTAGCACAGCAGTGATCTTTTCAGAGCCCTCCTTTTCCAGCTGTGTCCCCAACCTGTGGGTGTCTGCACGGCTCAGAGTCAATCATGTGGCATCACAAAAAATGCTGCTCATCTGGCCAGTGCTGGCAGGGGGCCTGAGTTTGTAAGGCAATGACCATGTGAAATTGTCTTTCTGTGGCTTGAATGGACTTACCTCAGCTTGTAAAAAGTGCCAGTACCCAGCACAGTTTATATGAAAATGCAGCAGTGCATGAGCACCTTTGGAGTTGCAAGGTAACTGCTCCACCTCGAAGAACATCTCAGTAGCACCAAACATCCTCCAGCAGGGCAGTGGGACACTGCTCAGAGGGGCAACGCCAGGATGCACAATTCTAAAATCTCTTGGAAGCACAAAGAGGAGAATCTACTCTCCAGTGTGTCACAGAAGGAATGTAGCCCCGGAACACTCCCGACAGCCCATTCCTGCCAGACTGTGACAGCTCAGATGGAAGCAGCATCAATTGCTTCCAAGGGAGATGTGTAAAAGATAATGAATGTTGCCTTTTTGGCTGCCAAAATTCAATATAAGATAGTGCCTTGGAGGCTTAATTACTTGTGACCTTCACCCAGAAATACATCTTATTTTGTGGATACAGAATTTGATGGTCTTTCCAGCAGTAGGGGAATAAAATCACACCTGCCTTATGAAAAGACATTTAGGAAGAAAAGTGTTAAATTGAGATTGATTAGAAAATTTATAACTATGCACATGGAAAAGACTGCAAAGGTTTCAAGAATTCAAGAATTACCTTATGGACCCAAGGTTCTAAATCAACTCTGAAATATATTATGAATATCAAATACACCAAGTAATAATAAAAAAAAAAACTGCCCAGAGGCAAAATCTGTAGCTTCATAACCACTGAAAATATAAATTTCAATCACCTCTGTGTCACAGACTAATATTTCTAAAAATCAATGCACAGAATAATCCTGGAAACAGAACTAACTGAGCTAGTTCATGGTAATTCCTTAGACTTTGGAACTACCAACTCTTAACTGTTCCTACATAGTATTTTATTAAGAAAAAAAAATCTTCTGATTTAGGATTCCACTTGATTTTTTTAGGTTTAATTTGAATTAGCTGAATAAATCTACAGTTTCTCTGCACCTGTCAAAGTGCTGTTCAGAACAAACTGGTCCCATAAATTGACCAGTACCTTCCATTGGTGCACCAGTCTGGTTTTAACACAAGCAAAAAATAAAACACAAATTTTAAACACAAATTATATTAACTGACCTGAATACATTTAGTGTTAATTGACATGATTTCAGTTTGTCCTGTCAGTGAGAAAGAGAACACAGACTCTTATTCATGGCTACAATGTTTATTTTTCTGTAAGAGCCTTGTGTGTTTCAGGTATCTGGCAATGTGATTTATTTTTATTATTTATACATTTCTAGTAGAAGTAATATCCAGGAGGCTTAGTAAGTACAGATCAGCTCTATTTAGCATTCTTACTCCTGTTTAAATTTCTAACACAAAGCGACTGAAGTCAGTATCATAAATCCCATTAAAATTGCCATATACAAATTCATTACAGGTGTTTCAGGTTTTTTCAGTATGACCCGTCCAAAGAAAAGTGAACCTCAGACTTGCAAACAAAATTGTATTTTTCTGGTTTATTTAGCCACATTTCAAGACTGCCCCAGGCAGAGAGGAAGTGGAATGGATTTTTGAGATTTTTGGGAAAAAGATAACTTTTTCTTTTAAAAAAAGCTCCTACCTTGATCTGTGACAACACATAAAATAACTTTTTCATCTGAGCTGTAAGAAAGGTATTTTAAGAAGTTCCTACCCTGCTTTTCAAACAGCTGTAGCAATGTTACTGAACTGGAGTGGTACACGTGGAAATAGAATCCCTCTTGGCCCGAAGTCATCTTAGCAGAAGAGCAGCAGGAGTTTAGCAACTATAAACTACAAGTAGTGACTGAACTTGCTCCACTCTGCTCTTCTTCTTTAACAGAAAAGAATGAACACATTATGAGGAAAATGGAATGTGTGTATTTCAGAATAGCAGAAAGTTGAATGTGAATCACAAAACCTTAGCAAAACAAATACTCTCATGGCTGGTATTTGCTGTATTATTTCCTAAAGTCTGGACTGTACTAACCAAAGTTTCCTTGACTATTTAACTTTTGTACAAGAGGAACAGGGCAAAGTCTGTGTCTCTCAGGCAGGCAATTGTCATTGGAGGCTTTACCTCCATCAATAGTGATGCCTTTTCTTTGTTCTGCACTATTTGCTGTTGTCAGCTGAAGTAACAGATATATCAATTATTCTGCCAAAGGAAACCAGCAGAGCAATAGAATGACAATTCCTGGACCACTTACAACCAGCCTACTACAAAAGGAGTATCAATTTAGTTTCTGTAGCATTAACTGTGGCCAATTTAATAGGAAAAAAAATGGTCTTTATACATCGTTTCTCAAGATTTGGCCCAGTGATTTGCTCATCAGTCTTATGATGTGAAATAATACCTTTTGCTATTATTTGTGTGCGAGTTATTTCAGAAACTTCACAAGGCCTGGTGTTCTTGTTACACCACTGATTTGCTATGTTTTGCTTTTTAATAATAATGACT
>QUSF01000033.1:2949604-2984892 GCA_003676055.1 Chloebia gouldiae | reverse complement strand
GACTGACTAATGCTCCAGTCCCCAGCACTCATCACAGACCTGCCTGGGCATCTCCACAGATGCCAGTGATTAGGAAGCCTCCAGTTCTAGAAATTTCTTTGAAAAAGTAGGAAGCAGAGTTTTTGCAGCCTAGCAAGGCTTCTTTAAAGGCCTTTGTTTCCCTGTGGTAACACTTAAAAGTCTGAAAATACTCTGAAACTCATTAGGCAGATGAGCCTCATTTTCTGCACTCAAAACAGATCAACTTCCAAGGCAACTGCTGCTCTCCTTAGGCTGAGGCTGCATTGGGCTCACAATCAAAGCAGGTGTTAATAGTATTAAAAATCCTGCATATTTTGTTGGACTCAGTCTTCTCCTGGGAATTATTGCTGATGTGGACAGTGTGTGACAGATTCACTTCCACTTACCTGCTCAGGAGTTGCACTTTCTGGTAAAAATGTGATTGGTTCATCTCCAAGCAGGAGAAAGGGCTTCTCCTCAAATCTTTTGTAGGAAGTTTTTTTCACCCTCAGATAGAATCACCTGGATGGTAAATCCTAGGCCTTGGGATCCCTGAAAACCTACTTGGGTACTACAAACCCTGTGGACGTCCAATCAATAAGAAAATCAGCTAATGAGGACATTCAGGAGAAGATAATTGCCATGGCCCACCAGATCCCTGTTACAAAGTGCTTTTAGTTAATATTTAGGATGATTACTGCAACTTGCTAGCAGGAATACCAAACCCCCTTAATTTGAGATATGCAGCATATTCTTATTTAGTTTGTTTTTAAACTGAGTATTTTGTATTTAACTTCTTTTTGTAGTCTAATGTGCAAGAAAATTTGATTGTAGCAAACCATCTATTAGATGAGTTTTGGTGCATTACCTTGATGTGAGATAAGTGCAAATAACTTTTCTCTTTCTATCTGTTCTCATATTTCCATACTCATCTTTTTCCTAACTCAGCTGTGTGAAGCAGTATCTGACAGGATGCTCCATGGTTCACATTTAATAACTCATAAGTTAAAAATCCCTCACAATATAGAAATGTGAAAACTCAGAAATACATTTAGCTTCTTAATTTGCACTCACAGATCCTCATATTTTATAATGAATGAGGTTTAATTAAATGCATGGAAACTCCTGAGTTTATCAGAAGTTTTCTAATTCTTCCTTATTTTTTTCTAGCTCTTGTTATCCCTTGTACATTAGAATTTCTGAATTGTATAAAAACTTTTATAAAATTTTGCATTAGAAAATGAATTCCTGAAATTAGCAGTGCTTGTTCTGTCCACTGACTATACAAGACCTGTGGCAGTAAGCACAATAAAATTAAGTAAGTTTCTTTCCAGTTTTAAATATGATGTTACCCATATTTCTGATTTAGACTCAGCCTTAAATAAGATGTAAGGTTAAGGCAGCTTCCCTGAAATTCTGCTGTGAGATAAAAGCAGCTTAGGGCCAAACACCTACCACAGCTTTTAAGAAAGAAAAATATGCCAAGCTTCACAAACCTATTTCTAATTAACCGTTTTGCCATTTGCCTTGACTTTTCTGGAAGGAAAAGAAATTGTAATTTCTAGTTCTTCTGTTTATAATCCCTGAATCTGGGCATCTCTGATCATCCCCTCTTAGATGCTGACAGAATCCATAATTTTCACTGTGCACATCCTGAAAAATTAACACCAACACTGGCTTGTCCATTTAACACTAACATGCAAACCTGTTACTTCTTCACATTAAGATATATTTGCTCTTTTCAAAATACCTTCAAGATGACTACTAATTCTCCAGTCCTTGACTTCATAGGCAGTATAAAATTGTAAATGGTAATTGAGTCATCTTTTGGTGGGCTGAAAGGGAGAGCAGAGTATGATGTTGCCAAGAGCGTGCTGTTTGCTCAGCAGTAAAGTTTATGGAGTACTGCTTTATTCAGACAAATCATTAGGTTCAGTACAGGTGGTAGCTGGATGACACAGAGTCATGATGGACAGAAAATCCATACCCATTATCTGGCACCATCTTCGTGCTGTGAGAGATGTGAATTTACAGCTGCCTTCGGAGCCCTGCCCGACAGGGCCACTGGGCACGGAGCCTGTGCCACTCCCTGTGTGCAGGGCAGAAAGCTCACAAGCAGAAAAGGTTGTCAGAGAGATTTATTAAATTTTTTTCCTTTTTTACTATTAAAACAGCTGACTTTTTTTTTTTTTTTTTTGACAATTACTAGCAGGACTACAGATGGGGAAACAAGACAGTTTTCTAATGTCCTCTCACTGCAAGCACCACATTTTCTTTTGCTACAGTGAATTGCAGGAGCTCCTTATTCTGTTGTTTTTAAACTGAGCCTGTCCAAATCATTTTTTAAGTTAATAGTGCTATATTTGCTGCCAGGTTTGTATCTCATTGACAAACGCAGCCAGTGCACACAAAAATCCTGGTGCAGCCCATTCATAACCATCTCTACTGTTTCCATTTTGCAACGCTCCTTGCTCCAGCACTTTCACATCATGGGTTGTCTGCTGATTTTCTGGATCAATTTTTTTATTTTCAATATCACCAAAAGTGCCTGAAACTTAGAAACAGATTTAGAAAGTGGTTCTCCTTCTTCTGTTAAAAGGTTGAAAGCCTAGGTGCCTCTTTAGTACTCTAAACCATATTTTGGGTAGACACTGTACTTCTCCCTTTGGATGATTTTTATATCTTCTATTTTAAATAGAACTCAAAAGGATAAAGTAGGATTTCAAATTTATCAGCAGATTCAAACTATTTCTCCAGTGTTGACATAGCTCATTTTATGCTCCTTCAAGAGTAAAACTTTTACCACCAGCAAGGCATTTGCATAGAGCTGAACCTCTGAAAATCTTTCACTGTTTTACAGGTTCTGATTAGGACATGGGGTCAGGAAGCACTTGGTGTTTAATACTTCTATTAAAACATGGTCAAGGACAAATATTAACTGCAAGGAACAGGTTCTGAACTGGTCAGAGCTCTGGTTAAATTAATGGAGTTATGCTGACTTTATTAAAGAGTTGAGGGATTGATTCTCCACAGTTTTCTGTTTTAGAACCATAACCAACTTAGCCTTAACCTCTAATATTTTTTGGATGAGTAACTGAATCCTCAGATGGCACTACTTGCTGAACATAGAGCATAAATAGCATTCCTCCTTATGTAGTTCTTGACTGACCCAGTTTCTCTGTTCTTCTGAGAAATTCTGGCTGCTGTCTCTTCCTTTCATGTATTGTGCTGCATTCTCTAGTCCTCACTTGTCCTCAAGAAACTTGATGCCCAGTACAGGTCCCAAAAGAATGACACCACTTCCATTTCAGCCTCCACTGGTTTCACCTTGTGGATTGAGGGACTGGATGGTTATGAAACCTTTGATTTCCTTGGATTTCACATACTCCAGGTGACAGGAATAGCATCTATTCCTATTCCTAAGCCAATCTATTCAGGTGGAATACAGTCAAGTGTGACCTGCACATGTCTTTCTGTCCCCCCAAAACAGGTTTCTGAATGTTCTACAATTCTAAATTACTTTCCAGCAAAATTTCCCTCAAACTCACGTTGAGGACTCCTGAACTCAGGCTCTTGGCTGTAACCAAAAGCTGCAAGTGACATCTTCATTTCTCTCCTTCTGGTAAAATGAAAAAAAAAAAAATAAAACAGCATTCTCTTCTGCCTTTTCTCTGTAATGTCATTTATCTTGCTGTGATTCTTATGACAGCTTGTAATACTTCCAGAACTTGTGTTTCAAAGCACTTTTGAAATCTTCTTTTGGATGCCAGGGTCTGCCCTCAATTCACCCAGCTGAAAAGTAGCCAAGGGCTTTGCAGAGCAGCAGAGATTTATTTCAGAAGAGTTAAAGGTGGAATAAGCAGGGTCAGCCTGCCTCCCTTCCCCTTCAGCAGTTTTTAAGATTGGGCTTAGCTCTTCCAAAGCCTCCTGGGTGAGGTTGGCCACAGGTAGGACAGGATGGGATGTAATTCCAAAGCACCATTCCTTCAGCTTCTGCTGAGGAAGGTTTATCAGCTTCTGAGAATTAAATCCCTCAATGGCAGAAAGAAAAAAACTTTGGAAACCTTCATGGTTTTCTCTCCTTTCTCTCCTCCCAGAGGCACAGAAAGCACAAGGAATACGAGCCACAGCAAGTGGCACAGTCAGGGCTATTCATGGGAACTGAGGGTGACATCTGTGTTTCACACACAGAAAAACACAGACCTCAGTAAGAATGTTCTTTAGAACCAAGACAGAAATTAATTTAGCATTTATCCTTTTCAGACTAGTAGAAATTCTGCTGTGGCAATCCATGTGTCTGATTAAAGTAATTATTTTAAAAATTGAGGGTGTTGAGAACACATGGATACACCATTTATAGTTATTGCTCAGTAACTTGGATGATACTAAAGATGTCATCAAGGAAGGGATAAGAAATTAAACTTGTTCTACCACTGTGCCCTAATTAAACAGTTTAGTGCAGAGTTCAGCATAAATAAGGAATTAGCAAACAATGCTGTGAGTAGAGGATGATTTGTAATAGCAGCACATTGATGCACTGGGCTCAGATACTATAATTTGACTGGCAGCACTTTATTAAGTTTTGGCAGCATTTAAGCAGACTGGGAGTGCTGTGATGAAGCTCAAGCACATTAATCCAAGCTCCAGCTCTTGTTAATACTGATGAGTGAAGGCAGTTAATTGAATTATGCATGAAGTACTGATGATTAAATATTTCACTCCTTGCTATAGAATTAACTCTGCTTTATTAACAGTCACTGTTGTCTCTAAAAGTGAATGTCAGAGGGACCTCTTCTCTGCCATTTACTTTCATTTTTCTAACCATCTGCTCAGGTTGCTTATCTATGTACACATCTATTCCTGCTTGTACTGGCCTTTGAAAGAAGCATCTTTGCTTCTCACAAATGGTTGTGTGATAGTATAAAAGTTCTATGTCCTTACAGAACAAGTTTCACTGAAACTCTTAAATTAATTTTTCTCACTGACAATAGGATTCTACAGATTTCACAGACACAGACTTTTGAATGATGCCGTCTCCAGAATGAAATTAAGCATAAATGGGCAATTTTAATTTTGCTTTGATAACGATTTCTATTTCCAGTTTTTACAACATTTTAAAAAATTGCACATAAAATCCCTGCTAATGAGGAAGAAAAAGGAAAAATCCAGAGACATAATCTTAAGTTACAAAGAAATTGCAAAGCAGGGGTTTGCAAAATAAATAAACCAGTGCCCTTTCAGGGTCTCTGCTGAACAACTACAAGAATTACTGTCCTCACCAGCTGGCAGATGTTCACAATTAATCTCAAAGACAATACAACTGTGAGAGACCTCAGTTATTTAGCTGTACAAAGACAAACATGACAAAAGCTTATCAGGACAGTGGCAGTGGTTTAGCAACAAGTGCAACAAAAGCCTCGACAATGGTTTCTGCTGGGCCACATTTTCACAAAGCTAGGTCTGTGCTCTTTCATTCTTTGTTGAGCTTTGTGAAGAGTTGGCAAAACAGTGAAATCTGGAACAAACATTTATATTAAAAAATACAGAATATGTGGAGTGTGCAAAGCCACAAGCTTCTACTGTAAAACATGATGATTAACATTTTTAAATTATACCCTGCTGGAGGTCTGACAAAGAGCCCTTTCAGATCAGCCTTGAAATATTCTAAAAATAAGCTTTCTGGTTTGGCCATATGTAAGAGGTTTTCAGTAAAATGAAATTAAACACTGTATTGCAAAAGTCACAGAATACAGAAAATATATTTAAACAGCAGCAGAGATCAACACTGGTAAGTTGAACACAGAAATGCTGCATGTCTACTATTCCATTTTGTAATCCATTTATTTATTAAATACAACTGAGGAACAATAATTTAAAAAATATCTTTGGACAATACAAAGCCCAGATCAAGTACCATTGTATAGATTTTTTGGGACTTCTGTTTTATTTTCGTTGTTTACACTTCTGTGTCCCCAGGATAAAAAAAAAAAATTACAATTAAGTTGATGTAGTAACATGAATCAGTGAAAGAAATGCTTATAAAACAATGTTTAATGATAGTGAGTTAGGTATTTTGTAACTTGAACTGCAAGAATGCCTTGAGTTAGTGTGAAAAATGACCACTCACTTTTAAAATGTTAAAGGTGTATTAAACCTTAACAAAAATACAACAAAAGGACTGAATAAGGAAAAATTACAGAGCTGGGACTGCCCCCCCACCACACGTGTGACTACCAGCCACGTGGCTTGTCTGTAAAACAGACGTGAAGAGATATGCGGAATAAACAAATAGACCCCACAAGGGTGGAGTCCACTGGGGTAGTTATGAAGTGGGTCTGTGTGTCAGTGCTTGGCACAAGTGAGGTATTTCTCCAAAAACTTGTGTGGTGAACTTTAGTCTGACCCACACCTTTATTCCCAAAGCTGTTCCATATTCAATACATTACACAACTTTTCCAGCATATTCAACCCCTGGCCCTGCCTGTCCTCACCTCTCATGCTAAATAGATCCACGCCCTTCTGGGCACGTGTGGTTTGCTGTGGTGGTCCTGCAGGGGTCTCTGATGGTCTCTTGAGGCTGAAGATTTTGGTCTTCCTCATGGTTGAACTTTTGAACTCTTCCTCTCTGTGCATGCGCTTTTGGTCCTTTGGTGCTTATCTGAGAACATCTGTCAGTCTTGACAGACTTGGAGACAGAAGAGCTTCTTTATCTGGGTTCATTTCATCCCTAGGCATTGTTCTTTGTGCAAGAAGCTTCAGAAATTTGAATTTTCCTTTTTGTACCATGGCAGAGGTTTCTTAAGTAAAAGGTTTAAATTTAACACATAACTCTACAAACTAAAATATAAATGCTTAATTCATTTTGTTAACTTAAGTGGATTCCAAAAATCTCTTTTTCAGTTGCTGCCCCCTTTTATATCTCTAGCCCCTCCTACAGTCCTATCAGTAGACTCCTTCCTTGCTGTCCAGTGGTGGAGTTCATGTAACTATACATCTACAAAACTTTTCTTAGCATACATATAATGTTCACCCCTTAACTGTGAGAGCCAACTATCTCATTACTCATCTATAACACTTAGGATCTGAGGGTACAGCAAGGCCTCCAGTATTGCTTTCATATGACTTTTCCCTTGGTATTCTTTTAATTATGGTGCTTTAAAACAAAACTTCAAGTGTGCAAATACTGTTATCTGAAACCCTGGTTCATGATATACAAAATTTCAAGTGTGCAAATACTGTTATCTGAAACCCTGGTTCATGATATAAGTTTCAAGATAGGATTAGTCTTGATTTTTCTTCTACTCAAACACGATGCCAGACTAAAATCCAGTGTAAGACTAAGGATGTTAATTAACAGAAAACATAAGATATCTCTCTGGAACCCCTGATTCTCTCTGTATGTTGAAAGACGAGTTCAAGTAACTCAAAACAAGGGCCAAGAGCAAAGACAGAAATTAAAGCTAGAAACTTATTGTTCAAGTTAGAATCTGATCCAATTGCCATTGCAGTTACTTTGTTTTGCTTTGGTAGATCTTCAGAGAGCAGGGTTCCCTGAAGACAAACTGGATGCATTAGGGGTGAAGTCTCTTAACACCAGACATCGCTGGCTAAAGCCATGTAAAAGTGGAAGAAAATGGTTACCAGCATTGACTGGAGGAGTGCACATCCACAGCAGGTCCAGCTGTGTTGGAATTCTGATGGCTGAAAACTTTGAGCTCGCTGAATTTAAGCCTGCCAACCCTCAAGTAAACACCTCATTTGACCATAGACTTTGGAAAAGGCTTCAAAAATTGAGTGACAGCACAAAACCAGTGTGGGTGTAGTTTGACTAGTATTGTGTGATCTCATAGGGTGAAAAAACTTAGATTTGGGATTTTAGTATATGATGATAGATGGGAGCCAAGATGGAGAATTTTGGGTGTGGGTTAGTTGTCTTCTTTGCACCTTTTCTTTTTTCTTCTTCATGAATCTGGGTGGTTTTCTCTAACTGGGTGAAAGATGTCCGCATTGCAGGTGTCGAGTGGTCATAATTGGGTTAGAAGTATAAATAATACAGATGTCAACTGTTTATTGGATAATTGGGACTTAAATAGCCTTGGACAGACACCATTTTAGGTCACTTTCTCAACTTGTTAGAGAGAGCTCACATCTTGTGAATTTGTAATAGATAAGGATAATAAACTTCAGAGTGAGACTTCAAAAACAACATCTCCTGAGTTTTATTCGCCCTGACCTTGCAGCAAGAAAGAGCCTGGCATTCCAACACAGCTGGAATTTTGAACTGCCTATGAAAATATTGATTTGGGAGTCCCAGGCTGTGGAACGGATGGGGAGGAGGCTGACAGCCATCTGTGGAGGAAGCTCTGCTTGTTTCTCAGGGGTTCCAGAGATCACGGCGTGCTGCTGAGGGTGCCAGCTGGCCTGCTGCCACAAACCTTCTCCGTGCCACCAAACAGCCTCTGGGAAGCCTGCCCATGGAATCACAGCACATATTCCAAACAAGAACCGCTTGCTATTTCTTCACCATGAAAGCTGATGAGCAGCAGATTTTCTTTCAAAAGCTCAGGCTTCCAGGGCTCCTCGTGACCAGTTCTCGTGGGGGTATGGCTGTGTGACTCTCAGGAGAGTCACTGCAGCAGAACTGCAAGTGTTTACTTAGGACTTTTGTCTTCCATCTTCTTGGCTTGCCCACGTGAACACTTCCCACGACCTATTCCAGAGACCACAGCTGAAGAATATCCTATTTAAATAATTTTCCATATTCTTGAATCACTTCTGTTCCTTGCAAACATACGACCTTTCTGTTACCTTTCTGTTTTCTCAGTTAAACAGAACTTTATCTACTAAAGAGAAATGGCATCCTCTTCTTTCTTGAAGCAAGAACTAAGCGTGAGGTTCCCTATTGTTTATTTACAATAACATTTAACACTCTGAATGGCAATACTGTGCAGAGCTGAGGAATTAAAACCTCAGACATGGAGGATGTTGGTTATTGCTTTAAGACTGACATGCTTTGGGATGCTTTACAACAAGGAAATCTTACTTCATTTTATTCAGTTAATTATGATCACTTTATAAATGGAGATTAGAACAGGAGCTACATACCAGTCTTACATAATTACACATAATGTGTACCTACAAACACATTTTGTAATTCTTCCTGATCAAATTTTAACTTTTTACCTCATTACTATCATTTTGGTTGTGGAAGCAATTCTCTACACCCTTTATACTGGGGCAAATCTGAGGTAAAAATGGTGAGAATAGGCTCAGTCCTGGAGACACTAAATTTAGAACAAGAAATACCTACAGAACACGGTGAACTCAGTAGGTGATTCATTTTCTGTTGAAGATGATTCCTAAAAGCTCAAGTATCTCCAGAAGGTCACTCCCACAATCAGAAAATATACACAACAACTTATTTTTAGAATTATGTAGAAATGCCTTGCCCACACAGTAAATTGGACATATGTTCCTGGATTCAGCTGCCAGTTTTGTTGAAGAATTCTGGTCTCACTGTTTTTATGAAATAGAATTTTGCATTTATTTTGGTCAAAGCAAAAACCAATTCTGGATAAAACCACTGCTCATGGACCCTGCAATGAGAGCTAACTCTAAATCTAAGCTGACATTCTTATGCTTGGTCGTGGGTTGCTGTTCCTCCTTGAAGAACATTCCTAATTTTAGACAGTGCAACTGGAAAAGATGCTGGATTGAGCACGTGCTAAGTGGCATTGCTAAATCAGAGTGAAACTCTTCTGCTGCTATACTTTGCACAATATGGAAATGTTGTTCCTCTATTCCAAACGTCCTCTTCCTTTGCTGATTGGCCCCAGTAGCTTCCTGTGTCTGCACAGAACACTGCACGTTCACCAGGCCATAAATGAGGGAATGAAATACCCAAACTCCTGTGATCTTTTATCAAATTCATTACCTGCAGTAGATTCCATACTAGAAAAAATTTCTCATGTGTAAAACTGGGATGTATTTTTGTAGGTGAAAGTATAATCAGGCTGGTCCAAGGGTTCAGTGATTGGTGTTGTATTTGAAATTTAAAATAAACCCAAATCCTCAGTTCAGCTATCACTGAAAACATTGGTTTGGAAAAAATACTCTATATTATTTGCAAATGACAGGGTACAAGCTATTTAAAATAATCACAAGGTGAAGATGTATGAAGAAACTAGAGCTAAGCATTGTGTACAGTGTAGTACCTGAGGTGGTAAAATTAAAAAAAAAAAAAGAAAGAGTAGAGTAAAAATTCTTGAGGAACAATAAGAAATGGGGTAAAAAGGTCAGAGAGACATTGGAAACTACCAAGCTGATCCAACTTCTGCATCTACAAATAAGACAATAGCCTTTTCCCAATATTTGCTGGCTGATATTAATTTGGAATTAAATCTTATATCCTGATTTCCTGTGGCTTTTTTCTAGAAAACTGATTTTTAAAAGCCCAAATCTTATCAGTCACATGTTCACAAAAAAATATTCAATGTTAAAAACCATTAAAAATGCAAAAATAAAGGGACAGACTTCCAAAAAGACAATGCTGGGAAAAAGGTTTTGCATCCTAATAGTTGTTTCAATTCCTAAAAGCAATTAAAAAAAAAATAAAAATCCAACTTGAAATTATTTGTGCATCTTCATGCAAAGACCTTGGCATTCAAGGAGCACTTTATCCATTTTCACAGATCATAAAGTTCCACTAATTAAGTTCTCTCTTGTAAAATAATTCATGTTTGCTGTTCTTCAACCACTAGATTAATTTTTACCACACATATATTGTTTCCTGGTATTACAGAAGGCATGCTGTAGATAAATGTTTTGTATATCAAACATTTGAATCTTAAATGTGAAAAATCTCTATAGTCGTACGTATATATACAAATATCAATGTGTCTGTATGAAGCTCAGCTGGAGAGCCATATGGGAAGGAAGATGGTTTTAAAAAAGATGCTTGAAAAACCCAAAACCCCAATATCAGCATGAAGAGAACAATGACATTAAGGTGTTAGAGGCTGGTGAAATGTAATATTGTGATCTTCTCTGGCTGTTGGTGTTTTGGTTTGCACTGCACAATGACTAGGTCTGTTTGGAGGTTTTGGTTGCAAATACCAATTCTGGAAGCAGAATTTGATCATTTATTAGTGCAATGCCTAAAGACACAGGAATTTCTGCTTCCTCTTTGGAGCATGTGGTTTTATGGAGCTCTGCAGGCAAAGCAGTTGAAGCAGTGGGGTTTAAAGGATGAAATATCCAACTGAGCTCATGAAAATGCTAAAATTTCATTATTTCTGTTAAGCTTCTAGTGAATTCATACTCTGACAATGAATAAATCTGGGCATTAGCTCAGACAGCCAGTGAGGAGATGTAAATACAGTTGGGATTATGTCCATTCATAATGTGAAATTCTCTATGTATCTGCAATTCTGTCCATTCATATTATGAAATTCTCTCTGTATTTAAGTTACTTTCTTGTGAAGTATTGGCAGGGACAGAATGGAAAATCAAGTGGTTCTGTGACAAGATTACCCACAGAGGTGAGGCACAGTATCATCTTGACTTCTCTTAAAATATGTCACAAAGTGAAGAGGCAAGTTAGGGAGTGGAAACACACACCAAATTTAGAGTCTCTGAATAAGGACACTTGAATCTGGTTCTATTTGTTAAACTCATGTTTTAAAAGAAAAGCACTTTCCTAAAATACCAATTTCCTGCATATTTAACACTACAGTATGGAGGACTCCTGTGAAGTTCAAGGCAGTTTTAGAAGTCACATCACTAGGAGCTTTGGCATAACCATAGAAGAGCATGTTCTGGGCTGGAACGCCCAGTGCACTCTTTTTGATTGCATATTCTGGCTGTAAAAGCAAATATATCAAGCCACAGAGTGGGACATTTGGAGGGAAAGTGGAGCTTTGTTTTACTGAGACAAGAGAGAAAGGTTCACTGCCTCTCTCTGACCAGGTATGGTAAAAGGCAGAGTTGCTGACAACTCTTTAGTGTATAAAAGTATATGGAATTCAAGGAAGAACCCAGTGCACCCCTCTGCCCAGTCCCACAGGGGTGATGTCTGCAGACAGGTCATGGTACAGGATTTAGTGCCACGTTCCTCTCAGAGGTACATCTTAGTGCAGTTTAGGAAAACTGTAAGATGTGTGCTTGGTAAGCAAAGCCACATCTTTAAAACACTTGTGAAAACATTTTCTTACTAAAGCCAGCTGCCATTATTCCAAGAGCTTTGTATTTAAAAGCCTGCAACCTCAGAATCCCCTCTCCTCCAATTATGATCAGCATGCTCCACAAAATCCTCAATGTAAATATGTCTGACCAGCAACATTATTATGAACTGAGTAGCTGAAGGTGTCTTAATGGACATTATGCATGAAAACCAATGCAAAATGTTGCAGAATAAGGTCAAGAAGGAATTGAAAACTAAATGCCAGTATCTCAGTAACAGCTTCCTGAAGGGCACATTAGAAACAGTTTACCGGAAATCTTTCTAGAAGCAGGCAAGAAACAAGAATATCTTTCACTTGAACCTATTTCTGCTGCTTATAGTTCTCTAAAGTCATTTAACATTCTCTGGATTTTCATTTGTGGCAGGGTTTAGGAGGTGGAGGGTTAACTGATTCTTCAGGTTTTTTACCCCACTTTCATCCCCTAAGAGAACAGAGAATACTCCTCGAGTATTCTCTGAAGTTCTTTGGAACTTTACAGTTCTTTGGAACTTTACAGACAGAATTATGAGGGTCTACTAAATGATACAGTAGGTGCCTCCTGGGATCTTCTTACCTAAGCCAGTTAGATGCCAAACTCTCTTTTGGGAGAAGCTGTGTGTCTCAGATATTTACCTTCTTTTTCTTGGCCAGTTATTTGCATTTTAAAGCACTTGAATAAAGTTTGCAGATCTGGCATCAATCTCAACAAGCCACCAGAACATAGATGGCTAAACCGTGGAGGCCAATGAGCCAAGCAGGGCAGGGTTGATGGCCATGCCCTGGAAGGTAACTCTAGGCTTCAGGTATTCCCCACAAGCTAAGGTGAGGAAAAGGCTTCCCCCATGGTGCTCTGTGGCACCATGTTAACTGATCCCAGTTCTGCCTTCCCCTTTTACCATGTTTGTACCCCAGTTCTAGAAAGTTCTCTGTTCCCTGTTTCCCCACTGCTCCCTGTATCCCCACCTATCCCCCCAGGCATTCCCTACTGCTTTTTGCCCTTTGTCCCTGTGCCCTCAGATCCCTGGTCCCTGATGCTGTGCTCTGCCACCTCCCTTTCCCTATAAAACCTGGACCCTCTTTTGTTCCCTCTCTTCTATGCCTGGACTCCCTTGGCTTCAATAAACCCTGTTGGAATTCCATATACAAAACCCCTCCTGCTTTTTGTTTGCTGAGCTATCCCTGGTGTGTGTAGACAGTGTGGCTGTTCATGTGCCTGCCTGAGCCTTCCAGTGGAGATGCTTTCAGGAAGGTGGTGGCAATTCACCATCTACTCATGCTGCTACACTAAACCACTTCTGAAAGTGAAAACTGATAGAAAAAAAAAAATTCCTGTATTTCAATCCGCACTTTCTAAATTCAAATGTATTGTCTGTAAAACCAAGAAAATTTCTTTTTCTTCTGTATTTCATAATATTCACATTCTGGAGCTCCTTCATGTCTTTATGTTTACAATCTAATGGTGTTTTAGGCACAGCTTTAATGCAAAAACTATGCAAATGAAAAGTGTTAATTATGAGAAACAGATACCAATAACTGTAAATATTAATGACTTGATTAACAAGCTGGGAGAATTTCTGAGTCATCTTCTACAGCGATTACTTCCTTAAGCAAATATCTGAGCCTGCCCAGATGTAATTTATTAATGTATTAATTGAGAGAAGGCTGTGAAAAGACTATAGTTACAGAATCAGCAACAAAGGACAAATCATGGTAAGGCAGACAAACCTGTGAATAGATAGAAGAGCTTCATGTTTTTAATTCAATGAAATTTTTGCCACTTTAATTAATACTTTTCCTCTGGCCTTTCCAGAATTCCATTGTGGTTTCCCTGAGAGGTGTAGGAATTGAGTCATATCTCTACACACAGTGGAGTGACTGGAGAAAACACAGACCCTGTTTTAAGTCAACAGAATCACTTTATTGAGCACATGCCAGTATTTATATGTTTTTTCAGTGTACAAGTTTAGGATCAAACTATGCAACCAATCATGCAAAGAAATGGCAGAGCAGATGTTTCTTGCTCTTTTGTCTTGGACACTCTCACAAATACCACACAGCCTTCACAGTCCAGTATTCTAGGCTGCTTAATTGGAGCATTCTTACATAGGTTTTTATGGATGCTGATGATCTTTGGTATGCACTTTCTCATGGGAAAAAGGTGCTTATTAAGGTCAAGAGGAGCAGCTGCTTCAATACACAACTCTTATGTCACAGCTCAACAAATATATAATTTTCATCTTTTTTTCCCCTCTTGGTTACTCTTTTTTTACTAAACCAGGCAGAGGAGTTGCATGAAGAACCATGTAAAATAAGTTGGGAGAAAGTATTTAAAAGTCTATCTAAATATGAATTTTCTCTGGACAATGTTCTTAACTGGGAAAGTAAATCCAAGTCTTTGGCGGTGAGAATGACATGACCATTGCCCTGAGACAGTTAAGTGGCAGGACTTCCATTGGTTTCACCAGGCTCTGGGTGAGGCATCACCTTCTCCCTACTGCACTCTCTAAAACTAAACCAGCACAAGTCCTGCCACAAAGCAGCAAGCCCATAAACATAAAATTACAATGAGCAATAAAACCTTGAGAGACTAGTTTCACTATTAGTTTAATTTATACTCCTGTTAACCAATTTTAAATGCACATTAAAATATTAAGTAATTCTGAAGATGTCAGTGTGTGGATAATAGAGCCTGCCAAGGTCATGCAATATAAGTGTTTCAGCCATAGCCTATTAGACTTTAGTAATTTGTTCTTTATTTTAGGAAAGTCTAATCTGAAGGAAGAAAAGCCATTTCAAGATGCCCAATTGCAGGATAGGAAAAGCAAAATGGAATTTGAACTCCCTCCTGGGAAATGCCCTGACATGCACTCGTGAAAGGGAATTCTGTAGCTATGACCTATGTAGCCCAGTTTGGAAGAATTGACTCCATAATCTCAGATGTTCTCTCCTATGTCATATGCTATATTATGAGTCATACAGAACAGCTAAATCCCACAGTTCTAAATTGGGACTGAAGCTGGGAATTAGCTATCACTCCCAGCTGCAGCCTGATACGGCTTTAACTGCACCTGACTGAGATTTGGAGGAGCAGCTCCTCTCACAGCTGAGCATCCTGTTCATCCTGTACCTGTTACTGCTGTGGTAACACCAGCACAATCCCAATGCACAAGTTTAATCCTCCCATTCAGCCCCTCTCCTCCATGAGAAGCAAAGGATACAGTATTAAAACGGGATTTCCTTCAAAAAGCACATTATTAATAGAATTGCAGTGTGAACGCTCTAGGACAAAAGAGAGGGAGGCTCACTGCGCAATTATTTATTTGTGGAAATAAATAATTTCACTGCAGTTAAAAAACTTGGAGAGAGATGGTTTTAAACAAAACCACTGTAAAGGGAATATAATCTTGTAAATATTGATTTTTAATTTTTTTAAATAATCAGCTTCTGATGGCCTTTATTCAGGGGCTGTAGCAGTTGTCTCAACAAGCAAATCCCACTGTTTCCAGTGTGACCTATTTTCAGGCAGAAGTAATAACCTAGGATTTTTAAACTGGCAGCAGCTCTTGCTTTTGTAGCAACTACTTCAACCAGACTTATATCCTAATTATTCTCGTGTAGGAATGACATGATGCCTGGATTTCAGAGACTCAACTAAACCCAACTTGACCAATTTCATAAGCAAGGAGGAAAAATCTGATCTCTCCATCTATCGATTGAAATGTCATTGTTTTACTGCAAGTGCTTTCAGCCTTTGGGTTTCATTTTGAACTGGAACAAGTTGCTGTGGAATGAGGCTGTTCCTTGGCCTGGACATATCCACCCTCCTTCCTGCTTTGCCTCTGAAGTTCCAGTATGAGACAGTGCCAAAATGTCAGTGCAGATAATGATTTGTAACATTCCTCAGCTCTGTTAGTGCAGTGGCAGCTCTGGCAAATGCCCGTGCAAGAGGTGCCAGGCCCTCAGTGCCCATCCTGCTGCTTCTCTTCTGGGGCAGCTGCACTGCTTCATGTCAGTTAGCCAAAGCACAGGGCTGGTTCAAAGGATCTGCAGGAACATTTTTTTCTTTAATCAACAGCACAGGCAGACCAGCCTGATGGCACAGGCATATCTAAACTGGCTGCATGATTCTCTCCCAGCCTCCAACTGCTCTCTTGAACTCAGCCTATCCATTTTTCCATTTATTCAGCATCTCATTTAATATTTGTAAAATGACCTCTCTAAATAAAGACCTTCATTCTTCACCAAAATCATCACAACAAACTCATAGATTAAAGAGACAGGAAGAATAAATTAGAGGAGATCATAAAAGAGTCCTAAAGAACCACCTCTGTGTTGGGGCAGAACATCTGCTACGTGCTCTGGTGTCAAATGAACAACTTCCAGTGTGACCTGGTTATTTTGTGCTCCATCCCTGAGTATTTTTAGCAGTCATACAGGCTCTGAAAGGCTGCAGGCTCTGAAAGGCTGCAGGCCAGGCTGTTGTCTGCAAGCACTTGTGAATTACAGACATGCCACTTGCACTGCTGTAGTTAACGACCTGTCAGGTTTCCCATTATGATGTTACGCTGTTATTTTCAGGGTTTATGTCCTGGCTATAAAGTTGGCGACTGCTTGGTCTGGAAACACTGATGCATTTTTTTGGTATGTTTTATAAATAAAAAATGAGCAAGTGCCCTAATATAAAATCAGCCTCTATTCAGAAAGGTAAAAGGTGACAATTTTAAGTAATATTTTCAGTGCTAGGAAAAAAAAAAATCAGTAAGATTTGGGGAGGTTCATTTTTTGGGCAGAGTCATTAACCATAATAAAGCAATTTACAGCTCGCAGGGGCAGGAGGTATCCAGAAATGCATTAAGTAGGTGACTGTATTTTGTGGTGAGTTCTGAGAGGATAAATCTTTCACTGACCACAAATAGTGTGTGCCCAGATATGCGATGATGGGGTGATGGTATAGAATATCTGTATTTTCATCTGTGTAAGTAACAGCATGTAAACTTATCCAAATAATAATTCCACAGCCTCCTAGGCAAGCAGATGTAAATGGTGAGCATGGATTTTGCTCCTGAGTATGTTCGATGCATTCACGGTTCAGTGAATTCAAAAGTGACCTTTTTATAGAGGTGTTGATAGGAGGAAATTTTCACTAAGTACAAATAAGCGGTTGCAGACTATCAAGTCTCCAGCAATTCTGTATTTGAGGAGTCTGAGGAATCCTACACATGCACATTCATGGACTTTCAGAAATGCTATGATCAAATAACCCTGTGAATCCATATTTATAGGTAAAATCATAGCTGTCTATTAGGAAAGTACTTGTATGCCATAGGATGTATCCACCTTTAGGTAACAGTCTCATTTCCTTTTCTTTTTGATTTTTTAATTAAGAGGGGGACAGGATTTGACAGAGAGGTTTTTTGTTAGTACCAGTGAAGCTTCAGTGACAATAACCAACAGGCAGAGGTACTCTGTGTAACCATGCACAGACCAGGGGTGTGATCTTTATTTTAACCACAGATGGGGGTGTAGCTGCAGTGACCGTATTTTCCTCTGTATGATGTGGCAAATTCTACACTTAATTGCACTAATGAGATGTACAAATTAAAAGCTGCACACTGTGTTTATATAAAGTCCTCATTGGTGCTGGGTCCATCATCAGTGTAATCGGAATCATCTTGATGTCACTACAATATCCTGATGTGAACAGTCTCAGTGAAAGAGAAGCTGAATTCCTATCTGACAGTCACAACTGTAACTGTAGTACTCTTGAAATTCTTCATCAAGGTATCTTACAAGAGTAATTTTTGTAAGTGGGATAATGACAGGAGTAGCAGTGGGCAACATCTTAATGCTACTCATAATCCCTGTTTCCATGTTATATTGCAATCCCCTCCAGTTCTATCTCATCCTACACAGATTTGTGGCAGAAGTACCCAAGCAAACATAAGCTGGAGCATTGTAACCCTTCTCTGATTAAGTCCAATTATATTCCACTGGCGAAGAACATTTTTAGCACAGAAAAATATTATTCCTTGTTATTCTCAGTGACTTCTTTCTCCAAAGGACACTAACTTCTACACTATACCATGAAAAATCTATAAAGAGGGTTTTTTATGTAGGAAGTGATGATTGCTACTGTTTTGTACAAAAACACATGCACACCCACAAGAAAACTACTACTACATGGTAATTAACAGCCAGAGATCCAAGTCCCCTCCTTACATAAGGAACTGTGGCAGATGTCTACTCATTTTCAGCTTGAATTATTAGCTTAAAAAGGTCCTTGAGTATCTGAATCAATTAATTCTTCTATCAGATTTCGTTGTGCTTCAGTTCTACTCCTCTAAGTCATGGTTAGCACTAAAATGTCCAGTGCCAAAGATGTCAAGAACTCCTTAGATACCCTGCAAAGATTAGCCTGTTAAGTTGTAAGGTAAGATAAAACTTTTTTAATATATCAATACATACATCCAGCACTGTACAGAAGCCTTGCTTTTGGCCCTTAGAATAATCCTTCCAAGGAAGTAGTTATGAGCTTTCAGTTATTAGTGACTTAGTCACAGACCACTGTTCCAACTGCTTTTATACTCAGCTTGTCAAGAATATTACAGAATGCTTTGGGTTGGAAATGACCTTAAAGATCATCCAGCTACACCCCCTTTCCTGTAGACACCAGTGTTTATCCTTGGGATTCCTTCCCTTGCTTTTAGGCCAAAGTGAAGAACCTAAAAAAAAGAAAGATTGCTAATACTAGTCTTACCCTTTTTATCCCAAACCCCAGTTTTTGCTAGTCCAGCTAAGGCAGTGCACAGGGATGATCCTTCTTTTCTAAAGCAAAAGCTTAAGAGGATGTGCTCATCATGTAATGATGAACCCTTCTAAGAGCACACAGGTTGCTTGCTGGCTTTTCACTTCAAGGTTCTGTAGAGATTGTAAACACACGGCGTGTAGGACAGCACATTTTGGATACTGCTCTCTGAATATATGCCCAAATAGTTTTAACCTCTTGAACTTCTTCCCAGCCAGAAGCCATCATCCATGCAGGTTTTGGGAGCTACAGTGGTACAAAAAATTCCTGGTACTTAATTGTTCTTTGTGCTTATAACCCATATTTAGTGTCACTGCAAGGTGAACAGCATCCGCTTCAGCATAGTGGGAAAGAGGATTTTCATCTTCATCAGAAAGTATCTGGAGTACTCCTCCACCAAGAATGTTATCTAACCTAGCAGCAAGTGTGAGGGACAACAATTGACAAGGATCTGCAAGGCACTGCCTTCAAGGCTTTCCTTATGTTCACTTTCCTGAAGCAGAAGAGGGACACTGCTCGTGTCCTGGCAGGGGAACCTGCGGGTGCAGCAGGACAGGCCCTGGACAGCTGGTGGCACAGCAAGGTCCAACCTGGCACTTCATGTGTTGGTTACAACAAGGGAAAGCTTGACCTTTGCAGTGGGACTAGGAACAGGCAAAAAGATAATTTGTATCATTTGGTCACGTCAGGATAACAAAGCAAAGGCCAGGATACATCTGCTACATGCAATTTTCCTTTCGTGGATACCAACTGTAACTGAGGAGGAAAAGACACAGCTAAGAAAGATAATTAGGTTGTTAAAAGAAAAGGGATCTGAGACCACATTAGGAAAGAATTGTGTTTCAGTCACAATTTTTTGAAGATTTAAAATTTTAGGTTTTCAGAGCTCTTTACTGCTGTTAGGTCACTTTGCTGGCCCCCTAAAACTTTTTTTTTCTTTCATGGAAGGACTGAATTAGAGGGGAAAACAGCATTTAGAGACCTGTTCGCAAAATAGCTGCAGATACAGGCCTTATGTAAAACACTAAACTTTATTGAAAAGGCCCATTTAGAAAGAACAGCATTGATGAGTGTTCAAAGGAGTGGGAAGGACCTGAACATAGCAACTTTTTGAGTTTTATGGTGGCAACAAAAGCACCTGTAAAGGGTGATCCCTAGTCCCAAGCTCCTTGGTCAAGTGAGAACAGGGGCTGTGGGAACCAAATCACGGCACCATTGGTGTTGTAACTGGGAAAAAGTCCATGTTGTATTATATATGTTATATAATATTTAACTCCCAAAGAAAAATGTTTTTAAATCTAGTATCCTTTCTAGCTACATGATTTGTAAAGAGTCAATTTTTGCAGAATTACCAAAGGAAGTCAGAAACCAGGAAAATATCTGTTATGAAATATATTTCCTTCAAGCTATCTTTAAATGACAACCAAAGCTGACACATTATATATACTAACCAAAGTTCAAATCAGTAAGTGAATGATTTCCAGTATCTCTGTTCTATCACCCTGAAGAAATGTACTGTTCCAAAATACTGCTTTCTAAAAGAAAAAACTTCTATTATTGTTCCAATAAATAATTATATATGGCTGGTTAATTCCTCAGAGGCAGCAGCAGACTGCATGATTTTTGAAACAGTGAGCAGACTGTTTAAAGTACTGCTGTAGCTCAGACAGCACCACTGTTTTCACTGATAAGCAAAATGCACCAGATGGTGAGTGATATTGCAGCCTCCTGAAGTTCCAAAATAAGACCAGGAGAGATGTTATAGTTAGAAAAGTGAGCAGTGCAGGAGTAGTAATCAGCAGGTTTGGTTTTTGCTGTTCAGGCAGCCACACTAAGTGATCACCATCTCAGTGTCATACAGCCCCTCCGTGACTGCAGGGTGGCACAAACACCCTGAAAGTTTAACAAATGTGTGGGTTTGAAGTTTCTCATTGCTCAGTTTTAAGCCATGGCCAAACAGTTTGTGGTTCTTACAGTGACTTGCCCATGAAAGGTTATTTTTGAACATGTACATAAAGACATTTCTAATTTCAAAAAAAGCTCAAAGCTGTAATAAAATGAATTTTAAGCCAAGACAGCACAAACTAGGGACACTAAAACTGCCTCTGTGGGCCATAAAAAAAAGCACACGGGGATAGTGAGAAGTTCAAAATGAGGTTTTGGCACTCATGATCAAGGTTGTCAACTTGTTTCAGACTTCTTCTCCCTTGTAAATTGTTATTAAATTCATGCATTTCCTCCTTGCAGGCAGTTTCTCAGTGCTTCACAACCAGTGCCCATGTTTTGAGCCAGTAGAGCATTGCCAGCTGGTCAAGGTTAGGGCATAATCCCACCAACAGGGTTCTGGCAAAAGGCAGGAACAGCATCACAGAACTCCAGCAGTCTTTTCCCTTTTAGTGTAAAACAAGTTGTGAAGGAACCATGAACAAGGGATTTCTCATATCAGAACCTCAGGGAAAAAGGTGGTTTTGACTGGTAATCTGTGGCCAATAATGAATCCTAGTGGACAGAGACCTTTACCTGGAATTAGAGTTCATTTACAGCTTTTATTACAAGGAAGGAGAACATAATTTGCTCCCTCAGCAATGTTCACTCATTATTTGATGGATTTCCTCCTGTTAGCTGAGGCTGGCACTAGCACCCTATAAAGTAACTTTAGATTTAGTATAATTCAGTAGGGGGGCCCAAAGACAATGTCTTTCCTGGGAACAAAATACTTATGTGCTTGTACTATCACATAGTCCAGAGTTTCCACAACAGGATGGAGGTTTGCCAAGTGCACTCTGTGATCACAAATTAGATTTAACAACCTTTATATTTTATGCTTATCAAAGCCCACTTTCATAATGGTATGAAAATACAGGAACAGTATGAAAAGACTCAATTCAATCACAAAGATTATCAAAGGTTATACACATCTATTTGAAGAAACAACAAGGTTACCAATGAATTTGGAATATGAGTGTCTTGGTCACCTGGAAATTGATTGCATCACTTCAGTGATACCACATATTCATAGTCACAGCCAAAGAAAAGACATGAAAAAGGTTATTTAAAGTTGTTCTAACCCATCAAGAACTACTTTGATATTCCACACTGGAAGAAGTCTATGTAGTAAGCATTTGTAATAATATAAATTATTTTATTATTATGCAAATCACCATGCATAAATAAAAGTATTCCTTCTTCATCCTTGAACATTCCCTGAAATTTAATTTGGAACCTAATTTGCATTCAATTAACATTTTGAAGTTCGATTTACTTTCTACTTTGTTTGCCTACATGATTTAAAGAGCATCATAAGAGTTTGTAGAACAGGTGAGAGATGGAGAGTGGTTTCTGCTCCAGCAGCAGATACACAAATCCAGACTTGATGAACTTTTCCTCCTGCACTAGAGAACTCTGCATCTCTCTTTCAAGGCTAGGCACCAAGACAGACCTGAGCCACAGTTCCTGGGCTGAGAGAACCTGCCAGCTCTCAATGCTGCCTTCTCTTGGAGCATGGAAAGAAGCAAATTTGAGAAATACACTGTGAGGGATCTCATCTCTGCCTACATCCTTCCCTTCTGTGAGATACACATCACTGACTGCAGCTCAGTGGCTTATAGCAGGAAAAAAAACCTGTGTCCAGGTGGACATTAGAAAGGGATTAAAATTATATTTTTATAAAATCTATCCCAGAACATAGGGAGCCTGGATTTGGGGAACATAATGAAATATGACTTGATTTTACGAACTGCTCAATTGCAAATCTGCAGAGGATCCAGTGTGTTTTTAGAACTTGGTTTAAATGCTTCCAAAATAGACTAAGCAGAAAATCTTATGAATGGCACATTCTAACCCAGGCATATTGTGATACACTCCTGACTGCATTCTTACACAGCTCTCCATGGAAGAAGTTAAGAGTTCAAAGAGTGACAGTGACTTTACTTTGAAGTAGGTGAAAAGTATTTACCCAGCTAAAGCTGCGACAGACAAACCACAGCAACTCCTCCTGGAGTGTTTTACAATTATATTGCCCCTAATTAATCATCTCTGCATTTGTGGCTGCTCCCTCAAGCAGCTGGATTCGTGTCAGTCATATCAGCTGAGATGCCAGGTCTGAACTGCAGTGACAGGCTGTTGGACAAACACCCCTTTCTAATATCTTTGGGGGTGTTCACTTCCAGCCCTGGGTCAGGACGAGCAGCTGTGGGAAGAAAACATCCTGGCAGATGGCTGTAGCTGTTTGCTTCAGTGCACATCAGCAACTCCAGCAATAACTCCTCAGTCTGCCTGGCAGCTCTCACCTCTCAGGTGCTAATTAGCATCTCATGTGAGATCTGATACAGGACTGCCACCAACACAGATAGACTTAATATGCACCAACAGATCCTTTGTGATGTGTTAGTCTGAGAGCACAGCCACAAATGCAGCCTTGAAAGACTTTAAATATGGTTTTCAAAGGCTCCCAAGTCTAGGAGAAAAAACTAGTTGTTTGTACTGTAAAGTCTCATGGGATTTTTCTCTTCTGCTGAGGCTGACAGGTTGCAGAGTTGACTTTGAAAGAAAGGTACCCCCAAATTCCCCTTGCTTTCTTCAAGGTTGTTTCAGTGCTGTTCATTACGACTTTCTGGACCAGTTCTTGAGAATGTGTGCTGGGTTAGTCAGATATTCAACACCTTGGTAATTTCAGGTTTCCCTCAGAAAGGAGGTGTCCCTCCACATCACTCTAAAAGGTCTTCCTTCCCAGAAGTTTCTGAATCATCATTTTTCCTCATTCATCTTCCAAAGATGTTCCTTGGAAGGAATCACAGGTTTCTTTACATTCTGACAATTATATTATTTTTCTCAGTAACTTTAAATTTAGGCCTGTTTAGCAAATATTTTGTCCATTCATTTTCTGCTGGGCATCTACTGAGTTATGCAGCTCGGGAAGGCTGAAATCAGGTGAGAATGTTCTCCAGGTTTCTTCCCCTGCTGTCACTATGAGGAGCTAAACATGCACAATACATTGGAGTGTTTCTGACAGCCCAAACCAATCTCAAGTGCATCTGAAAAGCTACTTTATGCTACATCAATATGTAATTAAGCTCCAGGCCTGTAGATTTTCACAACCATTTCAGTGCCAGAAATGTGTGGGCTGAAATACTTCATCTCATTTGCACTAGATTTCTTAACAAGACAATCAGCATTTTGGGAATTTCAGATGACTGTCAGGCTGTAACAGTTCTCACAACAGTGAAAGTAGCTGATGATAGGTCAAATCTACAGATCCTCAGGAACAGCTCACACAACAGCCAATATTTTCTACTGTTATGAGAAAATAAGGATCACGTAGCAGTTTTCTTGATGCATTCATGATAAAACTTGAAGCACTACTTTACCTTTTAAGATAGAGCTAATATACATCAATTAATCCATATTAATCTCAACCACACTGAAAAGATACTGCACAGAATCCTTTTAGCTGCCTCTTGATTATAATTTACTAAATCTAATTTATCATTTAAATAATAGTAAATTTATCATTTACTAAATCTACTAAATTTACATCTACAATGAAGCCCAGTTATTTAGTTTTTTTCACTCATACTTTGTTTACTAAACAAAAATCAGTGACAATTGCATGCAGTGGGCTCCTGTTCTCATCTACTCAAAAATCTAATTTAAAATTGTAGAAATGCTATTACCTATCTGCTGCAGCAGATAAATGGTTTCATCCAGTTAGCAGTAATACTTTTCAGTCCCTTTCCCTTTTCTACACACAGAACTACACATTCATAAAGCAGCATCATGTTGGTTTTACTGAGAGAAACCAGGAATGTCATTAAAGTGATTTCAGCCCTGAAAAACAGCCATGATTTTTGGATGATGGATTAACAGAAACCTTTCTGCACTTCACAGTAATGTGATGTTGAGTACTTGTCAACTAAAAATCTTTGCAATGAAAACAAATAAATCCAAAATATCTTCCCCAAATCCAACTATATTAATTCCAGTGGAAAAAAAAAACTTAAAGAAGTCTAAAATTTTAAAATTACACTTACCAGGAACAAAGCTTCCCTGGACCACCTCCTTATAAGCCCACCAGCCTTCATGGATTTTTGGTGAATTTTGTTGAGCTAGAAAGAAATAATCAAAGAAACTATAAAATTAGGGCCAAACATAGGATTTAATTAGCTAAACTTTAGGAACTTTAAACAGGGTACTGTCCTCTACAGAAGAGTGACTAAAATTCCTAGGTGATCCTTATTCAATCTATACAATCATGCTATGTATATGTATCTTGGAGAACTTTGTCCCTGTTCATCACACAGTAAAATATACTCCACTTTGGAAGACTTGATCATGGAACTTAGCAGCTCTGGTAGAAAATGAGGATTTATAGCACTACCATTGGCTTCTGTGCTACCTAGAAAGTCAATATGGGTTAAAAATACAGAGAAAAAGAGTGCTCAGTAGGCAATACATGAGTCCAAGTTGTCTGACTGAAAAGCAGTTTCTGCCCCTCCTTTCCTGAGTTTTCCAATGATCTCTCACTTTGCGTGTGAAGAAGTGGCAGAGTGAACCACAGCCAATAATATCTGTGTCTGTCACTGCTTCACATCATGCCACGAGCTTTGAGTTCCAAAACCAGGCCAGAAAGGCACAGCCCACAGCTTCCCCAGCACTGCTCAGGTTCCAGTGCTGAGGCAGGAATTTGGTTTTTTCCATCTTCTCTGTCGGTGCTGGTGGTTTTTCACAAACAGAATGGGACTGCTGGGATAAATTCCTTGAGATTTATTGCAGCATCAGCCTCGTGATATGGTTGAGACAATAGAAAGATGGCAATAGCTCACATCTTGACAGCTGCAGCCAAAGATTTATTTGTTACAGAACACTTTAAAAACTTCCTAGCCAATAGCATGTTGCTAAAGCCATTGTTCCAGCCAATCACTAAAAGCACATGTACATCTGCTTCACACAATGCTTGCTTGTATCCTCTCTATTAACAATACACAATACTTCATTATTAAACTTAAAACTATCTTGCTAAGCATATTTTTCTACAGTCTTAAGGTCTATCTTAGCCAAGCCTAAAACTCAAGCTATTGTTTCATGTCCTTGCTTACTGTACTATTGTAACTTTTTCTACTTTCAGACTTTGCAGCTGCAGCTAGTTCCAAGTTTTCTGTTCTTTCTGCTTCTAAGGCCTGCTTTTACAGCTTTATGGAAATCTTTTTACCTTTACTGTTTCCCACATTTCCCTCTCTTGGTACAACCACAAAGAAACTCTCTTAACTTTGTTGCTTGATACCTACCTTGTGTTACATCTACCAATATATATTTCTTTTTGCTTGTTTCACCTCTCTTATTTGCTTTAAGCATTACTATTTTACACTACAGCAATTTTTAATGCTATAAAAGATCTGGTCTATTCCAAGGATATAAGTCAAATCTGATAGTAGTCACTATTTATGGTTCTAATAAGTCTCGTCCATTCCAAGGTCTTAATTCAAAGCCTTCATATATGTCTATACTTGTATCCACTATCTTTGTAAGATCTTGAGAACTTTCTGTGATTTTATTTCTTACATCTCTTTCTTGTGCAATAAAAACTTGCTTGTGACTGGTGTCTCTGACATGCAGCTCTTTCACAGTGTGAGAGCTTTGGGAGCACACTGCAGAAACACAAGTGCAGATACATAAGAAACACAAGATTTCTTTGATCAATATTCTGAAGGTTGTAGCAAGAAGAAGCCTAAGCTTTGTATGAAGTTTGCCCCTGATAAGACTTGTTGCCTAAATGATTTCTCCAAAGTCCTGAAAAGCCAAGAGCAGAAAGGTTTTGACTGGTTACATTTGCTGCTCTTTGTCATCACTTTTCTTTGTCTTTCAATGGGAATTTGAGCAAATTTTGTGGTCAAAATGTAAAGTCACTATTAATTGGAAATATTTTCAAATGGCACACAGGCACACAACAAGACAAACGTTCAGCTGATCTTCAAAAGAGAGAAGAGCTGATATACCAATATGTTCTGCCTTCACCTGTGGTTTGTTTGGTGTATCTGGAGCAACTCTCCTATCTAGAGCAACTCTCCTTGAGCTGCAGAAAGCTCAGTTACCTTGTGCATCATTTGACTTAGATTTTGAGGTTGTCTTCTTTTTAAGACACTTTCAATCTCTTTCACTAAGGCCAATTTTTTTTTACATAAATTTGCAGTTACAGAAGATGCTGGATTTAGCAGCTTTTTGCTGCAGTTTCAATTCTAAATCACATATTATTTATGAAAAACACAACTACCCTGGGAAAAGTTCCAGCGGCGTAATAAAAATTGTTGCTGTCATTAAAAATTATGAAGATGATGTGAAATTCAGGGTAAAAGGGATACAAGATAAAGACCATTATCAGGTTACAAAACAGTATTTATGGTTTAACTGATTGTATACCACAGAAACAAAAGTAAAACTTATGTTAATTAAATGTACTTTAATGAAATGTACTGACAGAAGGACCAACACACTGCCTTACCAAAGTCCAGCCATGCCAGTGGGATGGGCTAAATGTGGATGCAGATTTCTCCTTGCAGGACTGACGTTGTTCCATTAACTGAGGAGTCATGTGTTACACTGAAGGGACTGTTCCACTCTGCACCCTTTACAGTCTGCAGATGAAATTGTCCTCATATTTTAGTTTTTATAACATTGCCTGGAGAACTCCAACTGTGTATGGCTTAGTTGTGCTAGACCGCACTGTACAAGCATTTGGAAAATGGCAAATCCCAATGCACAATCAAAATATATGAGCAGAAAATTGTTCCTATCCAGTCTGAACTGCATTTTTTTTTTTGGTTTTTTTTTTGTTTTTAATCTCAACACTTGCTTTCGTGTCCTCGGCAGGAGAAGTTCTTAAAAGAATTCAAAATGGCAGTAGGAGAGGATACTAAGGAGTCTCAACAAAGCAGAGCCATAATTCTTCTACTTAAAATTTCTCAGGAAATTACACTGCATTAAAGTGCATCTTGTAGTCATACACACAGCTCAAATCAGTTCAGCCAGGAAGAGGAAAATACATTTTAGAAGTAGCTGAAAAAATCATATATATATATATAGAGAGAGAGAGATAAAAGCAAGCTAAGAATTCGGGTAGGATGGGTATTTTCAAATGCAGCTGCGTAATATCAGCATTCATCAAAATGTATACAATTGAAAAATATATTGCTTTTTCCCACTCTGGGACAATCTGAATGATACATGCCTGGTCCAGAAGAGAAGTATAATCCATTATTTGGAGTTTTTATTAAACCAAAATTGAAATATGCTGGCTCTGCAGTTCTGCTTCAGTGGGTTACCCCAATATGTACAATAGCTAATTCCAAAAGGAATAGCAGGAAAAAATATTTTGATGACATTTCTTCATATCTGCTTCATTAGTATGGGACAGGCTGCATGAAATCAGCAAGAAAACTAGATTATCAAAGCTCTGTACTAAATAATTGGGTGCCAGTGCAGTTGCTTCAGCTGTCAGACAAGAGCATGACCTGGCATCACTCCACACATTCCTCAGATATCAGATCCTTATCTCAATTCACATGAAAATGAAACACAGAAAGTACAATACCAAACTAAGATGTTGTGCCCAAGCTATATCTGTGGTAGAGCAAAAGCAATGTTAGCAGCACTGCTGATGTGCAGGGAATTGAATTCACTGAGGAAACCAAGAGGCAAGGCAGCTGGGGTTGTGAGGGGGCAGTCAGGTGACAATCTCCAGTGCTGTGCTCCTTCCTGAACCCTGAAAACTCAATGTTTTATAGCAGTCCAGGCAAAACATCCTGAAAAGTAATGCAAAGAGTGACTGAACAGAGATTTCCACTCTGGAGTGCAGGTGAAATCTAGCCTAGTGCCAAAGATTTACTTGGATGGAGCCTACAGGGACTTAAAAAGGGAAAAGATTTATAAAGCTCTCATTTCTCTGAATGCAGAATGAAGAGGTCTTGTAAAGCCAGGGAGAAAGTTTATCTTCCAGAAACTTCTCCTAAACCATCACTCCAATCTGTCTTATGCAAGTGGGCAAGAGGACTTACAAAAGGAGGAAAAAGCTGTTCCCTATTTTTGAAACATAATCAGACCCATACCTGGATTAGTAATGGTACAAGGGAATATAAAATTAGAATGAACAGCCATATGGACAATCCTTGCTGGGAATCCTATCTGGGACACTCACACCTGATGCACATACAATACAGGCTCTCTGCAATTGGTGTATTAATGCCCATCTGACAGAATGGCTCTGTGCCTGGGTAAACAGGTTCAACCTTATGGCTCAAGAATTGTTGCCAAGGAAATGGATTCTTCCTATGTGCCATCTCGTGATACATGAAAATAGCAAAATTCTCTCAGCATCCTTCTGATTTCAGTTAAACTACTGTACCTCTTCCTGCAATTCTCCCACCCAAGGACCATGTAAAGAGACATGTGGTCTCTCTGTGTGGCCTCTGACACTGCTGTGGTCCTACCAGAACACTGCAGCTCCTCCATGGCAGCTTCTTGTTGGCAGCGGGGGACAAAAGGTCTAGAAAGCAATCCTGTATTCCTGAAGAGGTTAAATATCTTAAAAACCAAAAAGCCCCATAACTTCCAGTTGTGGTACCTCCGAGGCTCCTGCTTTTACCACTAAAACCCAGAATATGACTTTTGCTTCCTAGAAGCGTTGGTTTTGCAAGGCACGAAAATAAACAAGCCCCTCTGAACAGACACTGCAGGTTACGTGCAAAAGGAGCTCTGCAACAACCATTTTTAGCAGCACCAATGTATTCTGCCATTAACAGAACAGTCCAAAATGACAAAGTTGTCCAAGTGCTCGAGGATACTGAATGACCTCCATTTGTGCAGTGTTCCCCCCTCTAGCACTGCAATCTCTGGTATCTGAGATTAGTAGCTCTGCTGATACAACACCCATTATGTCAGATCTCTTTCAATAAAGCTGCTGCAGAGGAGACAGGATATTTATTTGGCGCTCATATGACATGTGTTGCTTTCATTCTGTCAGATTACTTTAAGTATGTCTCATTGTGGAGCATAAAATTACAGGCTAAATTCTGCAAGCTGTTGTGCATTCTTGTTTCCTAGTGGCTTCCACGCCCAGAGAAACAGCATCATAGAGGATCATAAAAATGCACAGTAAATGCAAACAGCAAAGGTGCCAATGCCCCATAAAGTCAGCAGTTAACTCTCCCTAGCTTAAGAGGTGAAAGTGAGTAGCCTCATGTTTCAAAAAAGAAAAGCTATTACTGGGTGAGTAAGTGTATTTTAAAACGATCAGATAGCATTGTGTTGGATACCAGGTACCACAATGCAGATGCTGGAATACCTGCACAGCATTTGCAGTGCCAAGAAGTCTTTATCTTGCTGGAATGCTGACGTTGACATAATATAAAATGCTGCAGCGAATACAGAATTCCCCTCAGTAAATATGCTTATTTGCAAGATATAAAGAAGCCATTCTACAATTACTTATTTACAGTCTATACTTACATGAATCATAGAAACACTTTTATCTGATGGCACCATTTACACCATTTATGTCATTCACATCTAAGGCCGAGCCAAGAGTAGAACCTTGCCAGATCAGAATTCTCCATTCACTTTACTGCCACTTCACACAGATGAAAAATGCTAAGCAGGGGAGAATCAGGCTTACAGCAGTTAGGAAAAGATCTTTCTTCACCTGGATTTTATTGATCTGAGCTCTTCTGATTGCTGTATCAATTATTCTGCAGATTTATCTCATCTTGCATCATAGAAGTCTTGCTTGTGATAACCTGAGTGGTATTGCCCTGGCAGTAAATACATGACATTTTTATCATTGTTACCCCTTCTGCAAAGTTATGAGATTAAAAATAAAACCAGCTGCAACTATGAGCATTCATTTCATAATAAACTTAGTGTAACACATTAAGTCATTGCTAATGACTTTGGTAGGAAACTCACAGAAAAATGGCAGAGGGTCTGCTAGGAGAAAAATAAATCCTCAAATCTGTGATTACAATGGTGAACACTGCAAGTGAAAGATATATTTACATGGCATTAGATGCTGGTGTGATCTTCACTTAGAAACCTTATCCTGCTTCTCTCCCAGACAGCATAAGCCTATTGCTTTAGCTATTTAATGCTACTCGATTTTCCATCAGAGTTCCACAGTTCACTCTGAGCAGCTTCATCATGCTCAAGGTGTCTTAATCAGTCACTGACAAGTAATCCAAGACAGCAGTGCCTAATGGCAGAGATTAAATAAAATTAGAGGAATTTCCCTGCAGTGTTTCAGAAGATCATGAGTCCTGACAGACTACAGTTCCTAACAGAAATGTAGTCCTGCAAAAAAAGGGATGGGGCAGTTTAAAACAAAATAAAAATAAAAGCTGTAAGAAAAAATTTAATTGTTTTTGCTGAACTCCATTTCCACAATCTTATGCAACACCTGCTTTGTAATTATTTTAAGTAGTTCTGATTACTGAATTTTAGATGGATATTTTGTGCACGGTTAAACCTAAGGGTAGGTTACCTAAAATTTGGAGGGAATATAGACTTACTCAATCTAAAATATAACTTTCAACACCTTCAGTCATACAAGTACCAGCTTTTGGCCCACACCAACAAACGCCTCTTAAGCAAACAGGATATACATGTACAAAGTGGACCTAGCAGTAGGGGAACTAAGCAGATGCAATAAGCTGAAGATTCAGCCCTCTGTAATTAATATTTAGTTTGTTTAAAACAAGTCTGTACATAATTGCAGCTGTATTTAAGATGTTTTTATGCAGCCTTTTTTATATTAAAAGACCCTAACAGCAGACATTTCAGGCACTAAATAAAGCATCATTTATAGATGAGTAGCTACAGGACAAGAAAGGTTGGCCTGCTTATGAATCTCACAGCCTACACTGTGAGCATCAACATACGCTGAGGGAGGAAAAACAAAACACAGGATTATAAAGGCACCAATAAATAAAATGCTTTCATCAGCTAGGCCAGATTTTTTTTCTTTTTTCCTTTTTTTCTAGATAACATTTTGCTCAGAAAACATGCAAATGCTCTTTCATTAAGTTAATACTTTCCAATTCCATAAATCCTTCTTCCTCCATCCCCATGTGTAAAAGCTCTCAGTGCTGCTGTGAATTCCAAGCAGTATTCAACACAAGAAAAGCGGATGTGACCTGATTTTATCACATCTGAGGGCAAAAGTAAGGCACTACCATTGGAACTCTGCTCTGGCGTAGAGACTTGACTATTCTGTCTGTTTTCTATTTATGGTAATTTTGTTTTCTGATAAGATTCCAATTATAAACCTTGGCCAAAGGGTTAGTTTCACACTAGGCTCATATGGATGCAGGGAGCAGTGACACTGTGGTCTTACACTATAACAAAGCAAACTGTTTCACCTACTGGTCCCCTGTAGCTGGTTTTTGAGGAGGGTAAGAAATAAAATTACTTAACAACTTCTACTGACCTCTAAATATTATCAAATATATTGAAATAAGCTTATCTGTAAGCAGGAATAATTCCCAATAATGTTTATGAAGAACACCCAACTGAATATTAAACTCTCTACCACTAACTCAATTTGTAGAATATCAAACATCTCTATAAAGCTGCTTTCCTTTTAATGTGACTAAAACACGTGTTCAGGAGTGAGACCACATAATGTAAAAGATGGTGTGTGCCCTCTCCAAGAACTTTATGGAGTACTAAGGAAGCATTACACAGTGTTATTTGCTTTAATTTTTAAAATAATACATGTTTTGTGTTTTCTTCTTTGGCAAAATTTTACTTCTTAAACAATTGAGAGACAGGGAACTTCTGTATTGCTGTCTGGGGAAGTTGAGCAGCTCTGAGTGAAAGAACACCAAAGCCTTTACCTAAAAATTACTACCAACTAGGGATGCAAGCCTCTGTTTCCTCAGAAACCATTCATGTCTATGGGGTTCACATTACTTTTGAAGGAGATACTGCTCTCTTCCTTCTCTGGCACAAGAGTCAAAATTTCTCCAGAGCTGAAGTACTGTAAGAAATAAAAGCAATTAAATTATTGCTGGGGAAAAAAAATACAGCAACTGCAACATAATATTAATTGCAAGCAGTGGAGGATTCAGCATCTTTCACCCCAGTCACTGATGGCACACTCAGGGCTTCAGGGGACCCAAACCACATTAATACAATTTGGATATCTTGGTGCTTCCCCGAGTCCCTGATGGGACCATTAGCACACCCAGCAGCCTATTCTGTGTTAATTCCTCTCCCTTGAGTTGTTTAATTATGTCTAGATATAAAGTCTGAAAAGTTCTATAAAAGAATGCAGTAACAAGCAGAAAGGTATCTTGTGATACCAACTTCACAGCAGCTCATACTTTCCATCACATTGCACACCCTCCACTTTCACCAATTATCAATTTCAGCATGGTTTGGGGACACTCAGCAACTTCAAAGAAATGGCCCTCAATATCCTTGAGGCTTTAAAGTTCAATGCATTATTAATGCTAAATTAATAGGGCTTCCTCTAAAAGGAAACCACTAAGTTCCTTCCTGAGCAGCACATACAAGTATCGATGTCTCATTGGATTTCTGCCCCCAGCTGCTCTCTGCACCCTCTAAACACAAAGTTACTCATCAGGAGTAGCACAAACAATTGGGAACTGTCCTGTTAACTGCCACAGATACTTTATTTCCGTTTTCCCAAATCTCTCACTTTAGAAAAGAGAAATTAGTTCTTCGTCAGTCTTCCCATGAAAGGATTGTGTCCAGAATTTATGCATTGATCACTGCTTACGCAGACTCAAGGGGTAAAATTCAGAGTCTTCCAATTAACCTCAAAAATAATGGTATGGCATCAGTATCAGGTGCTTGACCCTAGAGAATACACATAGCCTCAAATCCACAAAATTCTACAGCACATGGGATCTTGCAGCGCATAACGCGATATGGAAACATTTCAAAGAGATTCACATTACACAGAGAATTCAAAATGCTTAAGCAATACTATTATGACCAATTCCCACAGTTTTGACTAGGGACATAACTGAAAAAGGGGAAAAGGTGCCTTCAATGTCCCTTGAGGACTCAGCAGAACTAGGAGTGGCACTTTGTGGGTCTTGTATAAACTTTACTCAACTTGAGCCAACACAAACTGATGCCCATGCCTGACACAGGCAAAGTCCTTTTCTCCTGGCTGACACCCAAGCAAAAGCAATGTGACAAACAACACCATCCTTCAAAAACTCATGGCAAAGGGGAGGCAAAATTATTTTGATTATATTGACCTGGATTCAGAGTCTCAGATTTACAGTCATCCTGGGGCTGATAGGGCACTAATCCAGATCATCTCACAGCTCACTGGACAACCTAAATCCTCTGCACTTAAACTTGATGTCCTGGAGTTTTCTGAGCTCACAAAGTCAAAAAAAAAAATGTTTTTCTGACCATATGAGCGGGACCAATCTGATTTTTATTTATGGCTCAACATATGCTACGCATGAGGTGAAGAATTCCTGTAAAGACTGTACGTGTGCTGTTAGTCCTGTCCCTGGGGAGGCTTCGCCTGGCAGCCAGTCCAGGGAGAGGAAGCTCCCACGATGGGGCTGTGACCCCCACACTGGCTGGTGGGGCAAAAAAATGCCTAGATGGCCAGGAAAAAATGGAGGAGACTTGGCAAATAAAACCAGCTAACTGCAACACAAGCAGGGAACCAGTGTCTTTGTGTTCCTTGGAGGGAGCGGGGTCTCGCCTGGAGGGTCAGCTTGGCCCTCCTCCCACCCCTGCCTTTTATCTCCTGCTTCTTCCCTGGCTGTCTTCCCTGTCCACACAAGTCCTGCCCTGTTTTGGCACTTCTGCGAGGCAGCTCCTGGCAGCCCTGGTGCTCCGTCACTTCCCCAGCGGAGCGGATGCTGCCTGCGCCCAGCCATGGCTGCTGCTGCTGCTGCATCTATGCATTGCCCACGGCAGGCAAAGCCCCAGTGCAGCCATGGCTGGTGCTCCCCTGTTCCCTCACAGAGCAGCCACAGCCCCAGTGCAGCCATGGCTGGTGCTCCGCTGTTGTCACAGAGCAGCCACAGCCCCAGTGCAGCCATGGCTGGTGCTCCGCTCTTCCCTCACACAGCAGCCACAGCCCCAGTGCAGCCATGGCTGGTGCTCCCCTGCTCCCTCACAGAGCAGCCACAGCCCCAGTGCAGCCATGGCTGGTGCTCCGCTGTTCCCTCACACAGCAGCCACAGCCCCAGTGCAGCCATGGCTGGTGCTCCGCTGCTCCC
>QUSF01000033.1:2925617-2949594 GCA_003676055.1 Chloebia gouldiae | reverse complement strand
AGCAGCCACAGCCCCAGTGCAGCCATGGCTGGTGCTCCGCTGCTCCCTCACAGAGCAGCCACAGCCCCAGTGCAGCCATGGCTGGTGCTCTGCTGTTCCCTCACAGTGCAGCCACAGCCCCAGTGCAGCCATGGCTGGTGCTCTGCTGTTCCCTCACAGTGCAGCCACAGCCCCAGTGCAGCCATGGCTGGTGCTCCGCTGGTGTCACACAGCAGCCACAGCCCCAGTGCAGCCATGGCTGGTGCTCCGCTGCTCCCTCACACAGCAGCCACAGCCCCAGTGCAGCCATGGCTGGTGCTCCGCTGTTCCCTCACACAGCAGCCACAGCCCCAGTGCAGCCATGGCTGGTGCTCTGCTGTTGTCACAGAGCAGCCACAGCCCCAGTGCAGCCATGGCTGCTGCCGCTGCCGCATTTCCTGCACTGCTCACAGCGGGCACAGACCCAGACATGACAAGTCTGACTCCAGTTACTTCCAGTCCTTTAATCTCCAAACTAGAATATACTGAATTTTATGCATAGTATCTCAGCCAGCCTCAGAAATCTTCAAGTCCACTTGAAATAACCTCCTGAATGCTAGGCAAACTACTCAGGAGATTAGCAGTTTAAAAAAAATGTATTTGGAATACTGAAATAATCTATAATAAACAAAATATTGCTTGTGTGAACACAAAATAAATTAAAACAGATATTAAAATTGTCAGGAGACACTGAACTAGTTCATTTTGGTTCTGTCCTTGGCATAAATTCCTGATGAGCTCTTCATGAAACTCTGCAGTGACCACCAGGGAAACCCAGCGAGGGCTGATGAATCCTGCACACAAGCAAAGTCCACCATCCCTGGCTGGGTGACCATACAATTATGCAACAAACATTACTATTGATTCTGTAAATTTTATTTTGGTACCTGTTAGGCATATTCTTAGGGTCAAACCTGAATGACAGAACTGGCAAGGATCTCACACTAGGGTCATTTATCCTATTTTCAACTTCAGGACAGTTTCACTGCAACTGGCACAAGGCAAAGCCAGGTTTTCCCACAGCTGCACAGGAAACTCAGCACAGTACCAGAAGGTGCCAACTGATTTTACACTGCTCAGTCATCCCCACCATTGCACACATGATTGGAGTTGATCCAGCCATGTACCTAAAAGGAATAATGTGTTTTCTTAAACCTTTATGGTGCATCTGTTTGTTTTTTTCCCAACACAACTTTGTGCAGCAATACATTGATAAGACTGCTTTTTTTTTTTTTTTTTTTTTTTTAGCCTCCCAGTAAGTTGTTGTTAGCGTAGAGCCAGTGTAAAATACAGGTCACTTGGGAGACCCCATTATTGTACTGGAGAACAAACAGTTTAACCAAGGCTGCAGCTACTTCAAACTATTCTGTCAGACTTTTGGCCAAATCCCTTCTGTGCCTGTCTCCAGCTCCCAAAGTTAGATCATGTCCTCTTTCCCTGGCTCTCCAATTCATGTGTTTTTATGGTCTTATTATTGGTACAGCATAAGGAACTTGAGTCTATAACTCTCAGTAATGCCAGCAACCAGTATAACTCCCAGAGTTTTCTTGTCCAAGTGATGATTAATCAGATTTAACAAGACTGATGCAGCACTCTGCCGAACACGACACTTTGATAAATGCTGCTCTCACAGCAGCTTACACCAGGGACATTCCAAAGCACTCAGACTGATAGGAATTCTCCTGATGATTTCAAATATGCACTGAGTACCAGTACAGAACAAACACAAGGTTTTTTTGTGACCCATCTGCATCATAATCTTTCTTTCTGAGGAGGGATTTCTTTAACTGTGATTTTCTCAACCCTCAACTGGGTTGAAGAAGATCTGAAGAATGTGACACTGGATTTGTGCTGCTGCTGCCCAGCTCTGCTGGTTGGATGCAAGGCTATGCCAGGAGCACATTCACACAATGGTGATGACATTTATCTCATTATTTTCTGTCCTTAGAAAGCAAGTGTGAGTGAGTGGGAGATATCAGAACAGTGCACAAAGCAAACTCAGGTAGTAATGAAATAAGTAGTATCTGTTTACTCCCAAAGAACCAGGAGACTACTCCAAAATAATAAACTCTGGGCTGAGGCTTTCTCAAAAGATGCTTTTCTTCAATGGCAATCTGGTAATGCTCAATATTTATCCTAGCAGTTGTAAGGCAATATTTATTCTAACAGTCTTTGTAGGGATAACAGTAGATTGGATTTGAGTGGAAAGGAGATCTACACCCTTCCCTCTCCCCTATCCCAGAAACAGCTCACAGCAAAAGAACAATTTTTCTCCTTTGGGCAGTATTTAATTCAATTGCTCAACTTTTTAGTGTATTTGGCATAAGTAAAATGACACTTTGGCCTGTCTGCCATTTAGCAAACTCTACCTTTACCACATAAGCATGTCAATATATTCTTTCCTTTAATTCCTTAAGTAGCTATTTTACATCAAAGAGTAAAAGGAAAAAAAAAAAAAAGTCAGGTTTTGTGGGCCATCAAGCTACATTACTGAGTATTAAAACAAACTCCCAAAGATTAGACATTCCATTTTGGAAATTAAATTGATAATCTAAAAGTGGTCACTAATCACTTTTCATCAGACATCTTTAAAGAATTTTCAATACACAATTATAGACATGTCACAGATCAGAGGCTAAGCACACATTAATATGTTAGGCATTCCCCATCCTGTTGCTATTAAACACAGCAGGATTCACAGATAACTCTGCTGGAATTTGAGTAAATGTCAAGGTGTTCTGGAAGGTCAGCAAATTTCAACTGTCTCAAAAAGCATAATTTTAAAACCTTACCCCTGCTGATCTCAAGTGCCAGTCTTCCTGCTCTCCCCTGAACAACTTTTCATTCACCTCAGCTATAAAAAAAGTGATGAGAAATGCTAAAGACAGACTAAGAAAAAGAAATTAGCCCTAGACTCTAAAAGCCTGCTTAAATAATAGCACCATTTTCTGTCCATCTGCATTCGGCAACATCCTTGAATTTAGTGTGGCATCATCTGCACTGGTACTGTGTTGAAATGTGGTAGACAGTAATAAATTACATGAGGGACATAAAATGGCCTATTTCCTTAGGTTAATTGTCATCCTAAACAGGCATTTTGTATCATTCATTGTATATTCACCATCATCCTTCTCCCTAGAACTGTTCCTCAATGAAGTCAGAGTCTTGTGGGGACACCCAGAGGGGCGCAATCAATCCATGTGAAGTCAGTCAATAGAAAATAGTACAGTACTAGCAGGGTTGGTGTCACAACACCAAACACAATTTCAACCATAAATCAGCATCAAAGAGGTCAGAATCCACTTAAATTGTTAACAGAGACATTTGTATTGAGTTTAAATAAAGTAATAAAAACTGGTGTAATTTACCCTATTTTGAATATCAGCTAGCTCCAAGCTGCCCTGCCTCGCATAAATCTGCATTAAGAATAATACAAGATTTGGACCTGTGAGCCTCCAGACCCTCAAGGCAGCTTTTTCATTACTTTACAGTTTGTCTAGGCAATTATCTTTGTGAAATGCAGTGCAAAGCACGACCATTCTGATTTGGCAGTGAACTGTGAGTCAGCCATCTCTGACCTACCCTGAGAGGTTTGTACACCCTGAGCAACAGTGTCTCTTTATTTCTATATAATGAGTAGTAGAAAATATTTTGAGATATTAGACTAAAAGGTATTGCAAAAGTAGAAAGTACTGCTTTAATAGCTTACATTTCTCCAGGCTTTGAAATAAGAACCAGAGTCATTCCTAATGGATGAGAACAGAACATCCTAATGGATGCTTTACTTACCTCCTACACATGCTGCTATCCTTTTATAAAAGGCTAATATAGAAATTTGTTAATACTTTTCCATGCATGGGTAGAGCTGGATGGTCTGTAATCCTCAATACACAAATTAATCAGCACTTTAGGGGCTGGATGAAGCCCCTCGGTTACATATGGTCCACAGTCACATTAACAGTACCCTACAGTAACATGACAAAAATGAGATTAATTTTAGTGTTTGCTCTTTCCTCTAAAAAAGGCCTCAAAAAGACCTGTCTGGACTTCATGAAGGAAAAGGTTTCCAACCTTCATTCTAAACCACAGTGAACAAGAAGACTGCTCTCCTTACAAGGCTGTGATATCTCTGCTGAGCAGGACACAAAAGCTGTCTTGTTAAGGGTCTGATCTTTCTTCTCTACTGCATCTGGTCAAATGCACAATGACTTCAACAGAACATGATCTGAACCCAGATCTGCACCCAACAATTATGGAAGAACCTAATGGTTCCCAGGTCAGATGATCTGTTAGAACTTCAGCTGAGGGTCGTAGTTGGAAGTAGAAAAGCTGGGTACAAGAGGGGACTGGCTTTGTTTTATGCTTTCCTTAAGATGGCTGTTTGAGGTTTTTTTCCCTCACCCTGTCACTCAGACTGAGCTTAGAGAGAAAGAGCTGCTGCTGAGACCCTCAGTGCAGAAGAAAACCCTCAAAGGCTCATTAACTGAAGCCAACCAGCAGTGCCATGAAAGGCCACATCAGCCAGACTTCCTGGCACTTCAAGGTACAAGTATAATGGATTTTTAGCACACAATTCAAACTCCCAAAATGTTTCAGTTTCATTCCCTGAATGAAAGAGGTGGTTTCTGAAAAGGTGGTGTCCCTTTTATTCAAATGTGCAAATGAAAGCCAGAGTCAGAGAACAACTCTCTACCTTTTAGTAGACAATTGATAGCCCCAATGAACATTTTTACAGGATTTAGACTTGTAGGTCATTTGATACATATAAAATATTTCTTCCATTGACCGGTTTCAGCTGTAAATACTTAGCACTTCTCCAAATCAGGCCTTGGAGGAAACTAGGAACACACAATTAGTGACCACCATCAAAAAATCTGGTTAAAGTGTGTTGCCAAGCAACACAAATTCTGCCAGAGACAGTGATAAAATTCTATTCTCTAGATAAGCCTTAAATTCCTTTGTGACTATCTTTTCCTCTTCTTGCAATCTGTTGCTTTATTCACTGCACCCACCAACCTCTGCATTAAAACAATAATGTGCTCAATTAGTGTCTTTACCCACACAACTTTCGCAATGGAATTTTAAAAGTGTTAAAGTAACTTTAGTTGTGAAGATGTACAAATTCCTCACTTGCTTCTCCTCTCATTTTAAAAGAAAACTTAAAAAAAAACCCCTTTACTAAATAGCCTGATTTAGTATCTACCAAGGTGATTACAAAATGAAGTCCTTCCAGTCTTTGTCCCTCTCCTCACAACTTTCTCAAACTAGTTTTCTCCCCCTTTTCTGCTTCTACCATTCCATAGCTTCTTTGGGCACAATCCTCTCCACAGCAGATGTCTGCTCATTTGCCTACCCCAGCACAACTGTCCTCACCCAGCCATTCCCAGTTGTAGCAGATCCCAAAATCTAGCCTAAAGCCCTTCATTTGATAAGATGTAGGCTTTGGAACTTATTTTGAGCTTACCAAAGAAATCTGTTTCCCTCAGATGCTGACTCCATTTTTATCACACTCATATATGCAAATCTATGCATATGTGTGATGTGGTATGCATCTGTGGGCATGATATTTGCAACCATAATAATGTGAATCTGATTTATAGGAAAGAACACCAGCAGATGAGATTAAGCAACCTGGGAAAAACCCATGAGATGAGACACGAGTGCTTCCTTTAGGAGTGGGTTACTGAAGAGTTCCTGGGAGTAGGAGAGGGGATATGCCTGGGGAAGTGAGTGCCTAGGCCAGCAGTTACAGCAATGAAAGGACACTTGAGGAACATGGACAGAACCAGGGGACACAGGTATTGAGCTGAGCACCTGCTTTTTCAGCTTTTTTTTCTTCAAAGCTGCCCCATCTCCAGTTATCCTAGATTCAGGTGGAAACAAGTTTGGGAACTGCACTAGTAAGCAACAAAATGTTGGAAAAAAGAACACAAAAATAGGCAGCAAAGAGAGATCCTTTATTTTAAGCTTTCCTGCCATAACAGGTAGAGGTTTAGGAATCTCCTGAGCCAGAGGTTCCATTGCATTAACCTAGAAATAAAAGAATAATAATCCTCACTGCTCTCACCTCTAGGAAGAGGCAGTCTCTAGCTAGGACAACTCAGGTGTATATTTAGAAAGATCAGTGGAGCTATGCTGACTTACTGTGCAGAATATCATTTAGGCTGTAGTAGCATCCAAAAGCTCCAATTAGGAGGAGAGTTCCATCCTGTCAGGCACCAGATGAATACCCACAGTCAGGCATGCCCTATTCCAGGGAGACAGGCCAGGCTGCCTTCATATGCTTCTAATTGGGCTCTCCTTGAAACTCATCCTGATTCTGCAACATTTGCAGATTGCAGCTGTTTGTTTACTTCACTGGACTGGAACATGAGAATTACTATAGTGCATCCCTTGTGGAATGCAGGCCTTGCCAGTAGACTAAGGGATGGAACCCAGGCCTAATGGTAAGTTATAAAACATACCTTCGTCCTCCAGGCTCCAAATATTTGATAGGATCATCAATTTCTGTCTACCATAAAAAAAACTGATCTCAGCCCTGCAGGTTCAATAAACAGGATATTCATGATTCAGACATCTTGAACCACCTATGGGAAGTTGATTACTCCATCCAGATCTTTCTTGACATTCTGACCTTCCTCTCCTTTTTGGGAGGAAACCATGGAAAAAGAATAAAAAGAAGAGATGACGTACATCCATCTTCCTAATTTTTTGTTCTGAATCTGAAATGAACTGAAATCAGCCCTTTCTGAAACAGCCTTTTCTAATGCTTTTTTCATTGGGATATTAACATGTTATTTTAAACACTTTGTCTAATTGTCTTCAACAATGCAGAAATTCTGAGCACCTAAATATGACATGAGGTCCATAACTCCACGAGAGGGATCATTAAACCCATCATAGACATCTTGTAAAAAAAACCCCGTTTTTGAGGCTGATAAAAGAAAAAAAGCAAAGTCAAGGTCCCAAGTTCAAATAAATTCTACCCTGTAGATCACAAACAGAAGATTCTCTTGGGGACAGTGGGAAATAAAACTAACTGTTGCTTTTCTTCAGGAACAGGAATGTTAGGTAAGGCACAAGGGAAAGGAGGCCACATAAAACACTTGTAATATTTCAGCCTCACCAAAATTGTACCTGGGAAGGTTTTTACTGGCAAGCATCCGACTCTGTCAGCTCTTCGTTACAGAGCGGATTTTATTCTGCAGCTAAAGACCTTCAAAATAACAAAACCATGCAAAGGAAAAGCAGATTGACTTTTTGGCAGGAAGTCAATGTGCAAATACTAATGAAATAATCTCGGTAAGCAGTCAGACTCTCCAAAGGTCAACAGCAACACAGCAGAGAACTTCAGCATTTAAGTTATTAACAATTCTGTCTTGAAGGATTCTGGCAGCCTCTGTACTCTAAGGTAAGGGTTTTAAAAAAATAATCAAGGTTTGATGACTAAACAGTCAGGGTCTCTACATCTCTATTTCTGTGACCCTTCAGACAAAGATACTGTCTTGTTCCTATGGGAGCTACCAATCCAATTCCTAACTATTTAGGACCAGAACCAAAAGCAATTAGGAAAGTGGGCTGTCATAAATGCTCTTTCTCATTTGTTTCTGGCGAAGTACAATATGGAACACCCAATCTCAGTGCTTCCATTACCTGCATTCTCCCTGTTATATACATATTAATCTGTATATTGATCTTTTATCTATTTCTCCTCTCTTCTACTTCAACCTTCACAACCAAATATTCTTCATTTCTCAGCAAGGGGGAATCCCTCACTGATCTCCCCATGTCCTTCTTCTCTTCTAACTCAGAACTGAGGATTGGGTTGCAACCAATGACAGACAAGGGTGAGGAGAAAATTACGCTCAGGAATGAAAGTCAAGGAATGATCTCAAACTGCCCAAGCTTTGAAATACCTTAGGTGAAAGTCACTTGCTGCCCCACAGTCCAATTTTGGTAGAGTGAAAGTTAGTGATGACAACTTCAGTGGTTTTATTGGGATCAGAAGCAAGACTCCTGGAAGAATTAAGCTCAGCTTAAATATTCCAGTTACTCAGTGAAGCACCTTCAATTCTCATTTTTAGTACTTGAAATTATGGAGCACTGATACATTTCCTATACTGCACCTTTAGGAAACAGGATCAATCCTGCTGTGCTACTGACAAAAGCCTCATCACTGGCATATAAATAATTAACAATTAATATAAACTAATTCTGTATTAATCCTGCTTAGGGACACAATTTCTATTAACTGTATATGAAGGAACACTTTATTCCACTCTTTACTATCCCACTCTTCATTTTATCAATGCTGGGGACTTAAAAAAATTTCTTGTTTTCTTGTTGCTACTTTAGATGGCTGCTTCATATTGCAAATCTCCCTGAGTATATTGTAAATTGCCAGGAAAAAATGTGCATATAAGGTAGACAATCCTCTTGTATATGCTCAGAAATTTTACTGGAGAGATTTAGATTGGTTTAATTGGATTCACTTCAGCATCTTCCAAATAAACAAACTAAATTAATACAAACCAGGTTAAATTCATCCTAGGTCTGCCTATACGGTATTTTGTAGGCCTTTATTGAAAGTGCTACTTAATTTAAAATATCTTTTTGTTCAGCCTTTGCTTTCAGAACATTAGAAAACAGAAAAACATAAACAACAAATGCAGAATTCTATGATAGATTACTTGATTTTTACTCCTTGCTGTGTGTAGTTCAAACACAGAAGGTTTGTTTTTATTCTGTAAAAATGGCAGGGGTAGATTTCATTTCCACTTAATGCAGTACTACATTTGAGCTTCCTTATCCCTAATACAGGTCAGCTATGAAATGAATGTGAACTAAATCCTAACTCTCCATGCACCATGGAATCAACAATAACTTAACCTTTCTGATCCAGCACTTTTAGCAAAGAAAATAAAAGCTTCAGAGGAACAAGAAGGGAGCACCAAGTTTCTGGTTATACTGATGTGTTTGGGATTGCCAGCCAGACCCTATTAGCTCCAAATCAGAGCAAACAAGAAGACAAAATGAGAATTCTTATCTGCTAGCTGGGTTTCTGCATCTCTCCCCATCAATTTAGAAGCATATTGAAAGTGAATTCCACACTGGCATGAAGCCCTTTTGACTCACACAGTAGAGTGAGCCTCTTCAGCAAAGACACATCCAGGGTCAGACAGCCTCAATGGAACATCTCTGTATTTCATCTCTTCAAAGTGTCACAACTGGGGACAGAACAGCAAGAAGAGCTCAGAATTACAGGGAAAGAGACCTCAAGGCAGCAGAAAAACAGCTCAGGTGACATGGAAATTGAGGTGGGCCACTAAAAGCTACAGATATATAGGTTTTATGTCCAGCATGAAGTCATTTAGGTAAAAGGGAAGAGCTGTGGACTATTACACTACCAAAACACAAATACATCAAGTATGGAAGAAACAAAGACATTTTACTCAATCTGTGAAAATTTGCTTTTGTTCTTTTATCAGTCTCAAAAGAGGGTTTTTTTAAAAAGATGTCTATGATGAGTTTAACAATCCCTTTTACAGAATTGTTTAGTTATGAGTGGCAGTATGGATCTCATATCACATTTAGGAGCTCAACATTTCTGCATTGTTGAAGACAATTAGACAAGGTGTTTAAAATAACATGTTAATATCCCAATGAAAAAAGAACTAGAAAAGGCTGTTTCAGAAAGGGCTGATTGGAGAGCAGATTCACTACTAGTGGCCACTAGGAAAATGTAAATTCATTTGAGATGCAGAAAGACAAACGAGGGAGATGGATATACATACCTGGCTAAGTTAGAATCATTTCACCAATGTATTTATAGTATTTATAGCTCAAAATCTACTGATAGTGAAAACTGCGTAGGAATAGCACAGTAAGTTCCAGGCTTCTAAGCAATCACTACAGTAACATAATCTGTTTCCCAACATCTCTGCAGTCCTTGGAGAGGTGTAGATGCAGATTTAATGAGCAATGCCTACCATCTGTTAATACTGCCTCTAAGAGCAACTGAGAAAAAAAACAGGAATACCAAAAGTGCACGAGATGGCAGAAGCTTTAGAAAAATGGACCATCGATAATCAGGTTTTCTATGTATGACTGCTATAAAAACAAATCCCCAAAAATGAGCAGACTATATTTTTATTTTGCAAGAGTTACAATATTTAAGTCAGTCTTGAACCTGGATTTAACCAGGCAATAAACATTCAGGTTAACACAGCTAGTGAGCACATCAGGCTCACCAAAATGCCTGGAAAAATGCCACATCTCAGGACCTGAACCTGCAGGATGCAAGCTCTAGGCTCACTCCCTTGTCAATGAACTAGAACAGCTTTTTTGAATTATGCTGATTTACATAAAGTATAGCCTATACAAGAAAGTATGACAGGATTTTCTCATAGCTGATAGGACAAAAACTTCATTTTCTTCATCCAGTCATATACATTTCAGTCCTTTATTATCAATTTCTTCATAAAGAAAGCATGCCAGAAATTCATTTAAGTGCTTTGGGTTTACTTCCATGGTCCCAGTTTTATTTGAACACAATATTGAATCTGGAGGGAAAGACATAACTGGAGGTCCATAGTTTGCATGATGAGGTATCTTTGGCCTACTTTATCCTACAAAGCTTTGTGACAAGAACAGATGTAAAAGCGCCTTGCAGTCCTTAATCAAGACATACTATTAACTGAGATAACCAGAAGGCAAAAGAATAAGCCAAGTCACCAGGGCTCAGAAACAAAGATGGTTGCATGAGATAAAGGGTTTATTTTAATCCCAGGAATTCCCTGGCAGAGTTTAAGTCAATTATAATGCTAAAGGCACATTACCTTGCTGTATGCTAGTATAAAGATGTAGAATACATTCATAGTTATTTAATAATCATCAAATTTTATTAAATATTGTCCCTTTGAATCAGAAATGCATTATTTTTCAGTGATTTTAATGGGTTATTAATTTATGCAAGTTACAAAGAGAGATTACTTCCATTTTCCAAGCACATTATTTCAAGCACAGTTAAAACGCAAAACTATACTTTCTTCTGTTTCAGAACTTCTGCAGAGAAAACAAAGGCAAAAAATCCCTGCTTGTTTCATCACAGAAAGACAGGAATCAAAACCACATTCAGAGTAATCAGGTGATAATTCAACCATCTTTCCTATTAAGGAGACAGTCACATTGAACTTCATTTAAACACCAAACCTTGTTGTTTAGAGATAGTCTAACATTATTTATTCAATCAAAACAAAAATAAAACATCCCATCTGTATCTCATACAGACATTGTGTATGCCCACACCACTCTGGCAGGCACTAGGTACTCAGCCCCTTTTCATCAAAGGAAATAATTTTTGAAAGACTGTGCTTTGCATTCTTCTAGAGCTCAAAAATCAAATTCTTCTTTAATTTTACTTTTAGCATGGGGCATGGCACCAAACTGCAAACACATGAAAGCCAAAAAAAATCCAATACACAGGTTTTCATATAGAGGTTGTAAATAGATCCCAAAACACACACACAAGGTGCTCCATCCTTCTCCTTGCCCCAGGTAAAAATGTTTCTTCAGATTAAATGCCCCCCAAACTCTCCCAGCCACAACCACAGTCTGGTTTCTTCCACAGCCTATTCCCTCTGCCCTAACTTTTGTCTCACCTATCCTGTACTGATGAAGACCTATTAAAGCTCTTATTTACAGACCCCTGCTGAAACCCCAAACCACTGCTCTGTAGTGTCCAAAATTACCTCATATCTCAGTAGACAGATGACTCGTTTCATTATTTTCTTCCTCTGTGTTTTTGAAGTCTTTTAAATTTGTACATTGTTTTTTACCTGGAGATTTTTTTTTTATACCTGCAGAGAAATTAAATACTGAAAATAAGTCCAGACATTCTGTCTCACTGTGCTAGATCTCTGCAAAAATCTCTGGGCCCTGACACTCCAAATACTCTGCTAGTTAAGAAAAGTAATTCTGCAAAAGCTTGAACAGCCATTTTGACTTTGGCCACATCCTCAAATGTCAGTAAAACCCACTTGGGGTGACAACCACCCCTGTTAATGGCAGACAGACTGAAGGGACACAGGGGCTATTTTAACAGTTAGGGGGAGTTGTACCACACAGTAAAACCAACATTTAATTTCGGTACTTCTTATTTTAGCTTTTACTAATGCCAGCTCATATCTAAACAATGAAACGCTTTCTTCATCCACTTGGTACACATTCTTAGTGTGCTACAGAATTGGGGAAATAAAAAAGCATAAAGTTGACTTCCATTCAAATATAGCCAAGATCAGCCTCAAAGAGCAATAAATAATAAGATACTGCTAACACCAAACATGAAGAAAGACAGTTAAAACCGTTACAAATCCATATCTCTCAGTTACTTAACAATCTGTAGGTTCAGTCAATTTAAAAGATCTAGGAGCAGGGGTTTAGTGGATTAGTAACAACAGACCATTAATCTCTGCAGCCTCAATTTTAATCCAGCAATAACCAAAGTGATTGAAAATCATTCTGACACGTGACAAATAAAGCTCCTGAGCACGGTCCCCTCCCATACCTTAATCCCCACTGCAGAGGTCATGGCACCTTTCTAATGGCACTATTTACCAAAGGACCTCTGCTTAATGTTTAACTAAACTCTAGGCCAACATTTATGGCTGAGTAATTCCTCTGCACACTACCTCCCTGAATTAACAGCTGATTTTAAAGATTTTATTTTGCATTTCATTTCAGCTTATATTAGCAAAGCTTTCTTTCTTTCCTGGAAAAATGTCCAAAACAAAGTTGTGGAAAACAAATACTCATTTTCTACATAAGATTTTAAATAAACATGTAGGAATTGATGATTGTCATCCTAGGCAAATGCCAGGAGATTATTTCTGTACAGTTTATATAATATCAGGAAAAGTTACATAAAAAAAACTGAGTTTTAAAAATAATGCTCTAGTATTAAATATAAGAATGCTTTATTTCAAAGATATTAACTTCTGGAGTATTCAGTGACTAGAATAAATTCTTAAATGACCAGCAATGTGATGATATTAAGAGATCCAGACACATTTCATCATTTAGTCCTCCACAACGCTTATCAGCATATCAGTAAAGAAGCCATTGAAAGAGACACATTGCAAAAAGGATTTGAATTCAGCTGTTGCTTCCTGTAGCTTGAAGTCTAAGCCACAGATTCCTTTACAGGAGCATTAAAAGAAAGATGCTGACTACCTTGTAATCAGAAACACTCTTTTATTACCACAGAGTAAATAAATATTTAAAAACATAAAAAACATAGCAGACACAGAAGGTCCCAGTTACATAGAGCAGGGAACTAAAAAAGGGAGAGTTTTGAGAGTTACTTGCTGCTGTTTTTGAAGCTCTAAGTAGCACCAAAGTAGGACAAGGACTGGAGGAGATAAAGGAGAAAGTCTGCAAGATGTGTGCCCTTTGGTAGATATAATCCAAATACATAAATATGATGTAAATGTATTGCAGAGACGCCTGGCTGTTTTTATAAATAGTACAAAACTTTTTTGTGTGTGGTAGAAATGAATTCATAGTACTATGAATGAGCCTTACCTCACTTAAAACACGAGGAATTTTTCTGCTGACACAGCCTGAATATGCCACCAGCAGTGGAGAGGACGTATTTGCCTTGCTTGGTTCCACACAGAAGAACAGATCCTCAAATATTCTGGTTTTCCCCCCCAAGAGTTTTCTCTCAGTCTGACTAAACTCTGCTTATCCAATCTAAACATTCCATTGAATGTCCTCTTTATATCAGGACTTCAGGTCAAATCAAGAGAAAATTAGCATTTGTGCTGGGAAGAAAGTGGAATAGAAACTCACATATAAAAAGCATTGCATATTACAATTCATCTCTTGTAATTTCAGTTTTTAGTCTTCTGGTTGTGTTTGCTATTGTGGAAGATGGTGTTTCTTTCTTTCAGGGCATCCATACAGTGAAAATTAACAAAATACAATCCACTTTATATGAATTATGAGTGTACAGTTTCTCTTGCCGTGTTCATCACCCTAGAAAAGCCTGAATATTTGCTTTACCACATAAAGAACTGGGTAAAGATTATTTTACTCAGATAAAAACCTATTTTCTATACAACTGTATAATTTAAAGAGAGATTATGAAAACTTTCGCTCATCTTAACTGGGCTTTTCCTAAGATTTTGTATTATTGATGTATTATACCACTACTACTCTTTGCTCCAGCAAAGCACTTCAGCACATCCTTAATCTAAGTTGTTTTATACAATTACATGTTAAGACTTGGATTCAGCAGAACACTTAAACATATCTTTAAAGTTTTGCATTTTGCTGAATCTGGATGTTATATATCAAAACAAAATGTAAAGAGGATGACTCAGTTTTTGGCTTTTATACTTACGCTACCTAATAAAATAAATCATATTTATTTCTGTATTTTCCATCCTGTCTCACAGTGAGCTAAATACCTGTGACTCTAGAGTAAAGACACAATTACAGACTGGCCAAGATGAATTGTTAACAGCTTGGAGAGAGTGCTAGGGGGGGCTACTGAAGATAAAAATTATGCATCTGCAGATAACCTGAAATTCCAGTTGGAATTATTGCCACACAGTACCCTCAGAATTGTCTGGGCAAGCAAGAGGAGACTGTGGAGTCCTTATAGATTACTTCGTTTTCTAGCAGGTACAAAAACCAGTATGACAGTAAGATAATGCTTATAAATATGAATGTGAACAAAAAAATGCCTCAGAACACCACAAATGTTGAATTCAGGTGATTATAATGCAAAATTAAAAATGGGAGGAATTCAGACATGATAGGCAAAATGCCCTGGGGTGAGGTTTCACCCTAAAACAAATTCACGTATGTGTTCACAGTATATCCAAGAATTCCAGCAGTACAGAAAGGAACCTGTTGGGCTGCTGAGAGCAAATTTCAGAGAGAAAATTCAGGACCAAAATCTATGGTGCCCTTTACTGTATGTTGTCACCTACACCCACACTGAGGGGATGTGAAACACGAGGCAGCAAAGTGCTGCATTTGGAGGAACCCACTCGTTACTCACAGCCCAAATAGAACCAGAAAAAGGCCAACTGAGTGAATCTTAGTAATTTAAACAGAATTTAAATAACACACATTTATGGAGGAACCTTGTCTGGATCTGAATTTTTCCTTAATATCATGCTAACTCCTGGAAACCAATTTAATTCTAATTGATTTAATTCTTATGTATACCATAACTGTATCTCACAATAACTCCACTGCATGTATGATGAAGAGGAAAAACACCTTACAGTAGAAAGGCAAAGAGACAAGGAGGATCCAGGCTGTGAGGGGACACACCAGGGCCTTTATGTGACCCTGCACTCACTGAGGGGATCCAGCCCCACACCCTGACCAAAAACACAGGCTAAAGGCAATCCTTGCGTTGTTACAAGGCAGAAATGAGAGTAAAAATGGACTGCAGCTACTCAAAGTCTTGCTGACTGAGTTTCCACGTGACATTTTACCTCAGCTTCTCCATCTGTGAAAGTGTGGCCAACACTGTGTGCTCCCTGCAAACTGCTCCAAGTTCTGACACCGAAATCCTTTTTATATGGTTTTTTTTTAATTGAAATGTAATGCAAAGCTCTTTCATTCAAACCTTTCATTCTTAGAAAAATCAAGACAAGCAGTGCCATTCAGAGAACTCTCCTGTCAGTGTTTACACACGCCCCAGCAGTAGGATTGAAACCTGCATAGGGTCAGTAAAAATCCTTCCCTTTCCAGCAGTGGGGACAATCAGGGTGACTCAAACACCTTTCCCTTCCAGCAGCAGAGCTTCTCTTCCAAAACTGCCACTTCCCATGTGGGAAATAGCAGGCATCAACTCCAAGCCGTGTGGCATTCCACTGATGTAGAAACAAACAGTTCATTCTGCATAAAATTTCACTAACTGAAGTACTGTGATCCATTTTTACCAGCAGGTATAATTTTGGGCTTCTTTTTCCTGAAATTTCTTTACTCTGCCATGATGGTAAATGCAAGTTAATGGTCTTTCTAGCAGCCCAAGAATGTCATATTGCCAAATAAACTTCAGCTGTGGCAGCAGGAACCCTTCCTGACCTGCTCCCTCAGCTACCCAAACACCATCCCACTGGGAATGTAGGGTTTGCTGGAGAACATAGTCACTTCAAACACTTGTTTTCCATGGTCACACCTACAAAAGATCCTTCACTGGCACTCATTATCTTTTTCTTTTAGCATTAATAATCCATAGGAGTCCTGCTGGCAAAGCAAAAAAATCCTTTTAGGATTATTCCTGAAGCAGAACAGGGCTGTATAGTAGTTAACAGCAGGAAGGAACTTAAATTGGAAACAACCCACAAAAATGACAAGAGGATGATTTTTCAGAAACCACATTTCCCTCTAAATTCATCTACTCAAATGCTATTTCCAAAACATAGAGATGTCAACACATTTAGAGGGGAAAAAAAAGGATAATGTTGCTTAGCTGCCTCCTCCATGCATGTGCTTAGAAGCCCCTTTGGTTGAGTCAGTGCACGATTCTTTCCATTTTATATTTAAAGCTTGACCAAGTTAAGGACTAATGATAAAGGGAGGGGAAAAGACTGTATGCTTATTTTAGTATTTTTCTAAAAAGAACATCCTAATTAGTTATTTGTGGCTTACAGCTGGCTGTGGTATTTTTCTGGCAACAATATCAGAAAAGTTAAAAACTGTGGGGCATTTAAATTTAATGCTATTTTTACCACAGAAATACAAATGCTACAGATTCATGAATTCAAAACAGGAATGTTTTCATGTGGAAACATACATCTGACAATGAAAGTATTTATTTAATTTAGTTCTGACCACTGACTTCAGAATGCAATGTATGTGGAAACTGATCGCCTTCCATTTTCTAAGATGAGTAAAAGTAAATTAAATATTTTAGGGCTGTGATCATAAAGGGCTTTACCTGGCAGTCTACAGGAGCACAGACACCTGCAATCGAAAGCTTTTCTCATTGTTGACTGTTCAATTTTTGAAATTTTTAAGGCCCAAGTGCCAGTTATCCCAAGGCCCTTTATAACATTTCTGGGAGTTACAAGGACTTTTAGGGTGGATGCAAATCTAGGTTGCTTTTACCTCAACTGTGACCTGCTAAGCACTACATGCAAATTCTGCCATATTGGCAAATTGGAAGTTTGCACTTACGAATACCCATGTGTATGTGCATGAATGAGGCACCACATCACCAGAAAGGCACTACACAGGAAATAGGTCTACCATGTATCAGCCTTCTATTTTCATAACAATAATAACTTGCTATTTTATCTCCAAGAAATTCCATAAAAATACCCTTGGCAGCTTTTTAACTATCAACGGTTAAAGCCAGCAATAAAATACTCTACTACTTTGAATTCAACTGTAAATAGGTTTGGCTGTAAAGCCTCCCCTCTCTCAAATGCCAGATTATTATCCTTTGAAAAAAATTATTTCCCATTTATTTACTAATAATGTTTCAATTCATTTACCACAGTGCAGTTTTTTTTTTTTTGCTAACTGTACTTTCTGATTGCATTACAATTGAAATGCAGTCCCACTGTACAGTGTTATTTCTAAACAAGTCAATTACAATTTGATCCCTATTTCCTATTCCTCCCAATATGGTGTGCAGTAAAGATAAAAGCAAGACAGAAGCAAAATAACACTTATCACAGTATTTCAGTATTGTCCATAACTGACTGTCATCTAGTTTTGTCTGCTGCTTGAGCTGGTAATGAGATAATGATGGAACAGTTTTATATAGTTCTCTATCAACAGCCCAGATGGGCCAATCATTCCCTTCAGTCTTTGCCATATTTAGCCATAAACAATCAGCAACTATGAAAACAGCAACTTCCTCCTCAGCTGAATTACCACCTTTCAACCAAAAAAGTGATACTTTGACCAACAGCAACAGAGATAAAAACAATCTTTTAGAGAAAGCAGGAATTCCTTGTTCATTCATATGCAAGGAATATTCAAAATGCAAATGCAAACACATTCCAATCCTTGCTATATTTAAAATCTAGCTGCTGTAGAATTAAAACCTGAGAACTTTCAAAAAATGTCAAGGGCAAAACTTCTTGATTGCCTCAGCTGCATTTTAAAGAACACCCTTAAATTCAGAGTGCTTAATTTGATTCCTTGATTTAATAATTTTGTCTTGGAGGCTTGGTATCTAGCTCAATTCGATTACAATGAGGCAACACAACAAAGTGAAGAGGTTTGAAAACTGGGTATCTACATCACTGAGATTTGGAAAAGAATAGCAGCAATAATCAGTTTCTTTCCACCAGTTTATTGGATGGAAAATAGCTCAGCATAGTATGTGCAAAAACTATTAATAAACTTTCCCTTCTACTACCTTAAGACAGGCACTAAAGTGCTGAACAGCACATATAATTTTAGCTTATCTGGTCACGCTCTAGTTGTAAAACCAACAATGAAAATAAATAAAATTATAAAATATACAAGATATGCACGAAACAAAAAAAGGTAAAAGCAGACATTTACAGAAGACTACAAAGGCTATTTCCATAGAAATAACAGAAACATCTTTAGACCTTTTAAGGAGGTGGAAAAAAATCACTAAAGTGAGAAAGCATTCCAGAGCTGAGGAACTGAGAGTCTCTGGATCAAACCTATGGTCCCTCCATTCTGTGAATGTGAGCAGACAGACTGAATCCACGTGGATTTTCAGTAACATCAACTAACTCCATGTAGGCATGAAGGTTTGCCTACAGATATTAGGCTCTGGAGTTGGTATTAAAGCAGGAAATAAGACTGTAATGGGTAAAAGTCTTAGTTACCAGAAACCCTCTACATGTTACACCTTCCTATATGCCTAGTGCTCACTTTCATGTATATGTATGTACATATATGTATATATATATGCTGTGAATAATTCCTTCCCCTAGAATATTACATATCTTACTTTAAAAAGTGACAGAAAAAGCTATTTTTGTGACACTAACTGAGGTAAATTAACACAGTTTAAACATTTTTGTCCTAACATAATGAACCATTCACTGTTCTAATGTTGGACATTAGAGCTTTGATATTCTTCTCATCTACAAGAGTACTTCTGTTTGAATTATCTCAGATTGTGTGATGCTATGAAAAGAAGAGTTATCAGACCTTCCAGACCATGATGCAGCAGGTAATCCCAGCTCTGGCATAATTTAGAGTTCCTATAGGGCATCTCTGTGTTATGCCAGGTAATAAGAGCTCAGAGACTGCAGAAGCTGCAAGACAGAAAATCAAGCACAAATGAACTCCAAATCTACCTCTAGTCCTCAGTGCCAGAGAAGCCATATCAGATGCTCAATACATAGGGAAATTCCTGGACAGATGAGGGGGTTTTTACACCATCTCAGTTGTTCACCATACATGATTTATGGCACTTGTGTGTTGCCAAATAGGCCACAGAAGTTGCATCATAGAAGGGATTTGGCCCTATGTGCCCTGTCAATATGGCAAAGGATGAAAGTACTTCCAAATAACAGACAGCTTTCATCCATATTAGTTCCCAGAAGCCAAACCAATAAGAGACAGTAAATCAATTCATAGGAAGGCACAAATATGTTGACCATGCAGGTTTTAGAAATCAATTTCTTGATGTATTAACAGAAAAATGTACATGGAAACCTTCTTAATCAATACTCAAAACAACTTCATTTTATTTTATTTAAACCAAAAATCCAGCAAAGTTTTGAAAACGACTTCCTAGCTTTTTTTTTTTTTCTTGAAATTGATTGTTAATATTTAAATTCCCAAAAAACCTTCCTTATGGCTCATACAAATCATTGTGTAAGCGGAGGTGACAGGCACCTGAGAACACTGATGCTAATTCATGTTTGGTGGTATTATTATTCAGAAAGGAAATTCTGGACATCATACAGCAACTACTGTCTTCTTTGTATGAGAACAGTGTAATTCCTGTGCTAGAACTATCTGCATCTTCAAAGGAACAACATCTAGTGAGAGCTTATTCCAGCATTCTGTCTGCAGGACATCTTCACTTCCTCTGCTCTGTGCTCCTTCTATGCTGAACAGTATCATTAAAAGGACAAAACCTTCAAAGTCATAACACAAATAATGGCTATTTTTCTCAGAAACTTCAACTCAAAGAACTTAATATGACTTTGAAGGAAAGCAAGGGCTTTCCTTTCTGCCTAAAGGACAGAAATGGTTTTTGTGGTCCTTCAGCCTGTTTGTATTTATCATTTGCATCTGCAGAAACAAGCAATTCCAAGTAGCAAAAGCCTTAATTCAGTATGGCAAGAAAATAAAAATATTCTGTTCCCAAAGTTCACAGACAAATTATTTCCCAAATACATGGAAGAGCCAGTAATTAAAAAAAAAAAAAAAATTTCTAAATCTCAGTATCATTTCTTCCAAAACAATCTCTCATACACACAAGTAACCGATTAATAAAAAAATTTAAGTATAAAATATTTTGAAAATATATATACACCTCTTTTTAATAGATTAAATTACTTTCCATATACTAAGTCTCCAAGAAATTCATGAATGTAAAAGACACTAAAAAGTCAACTGTATACCGTCATCATTACTTATTTTAAATAAGAAACACAGCACAAGTGCTACATTCAGCATAATTTATATTTAAATATTATATAAATACACAGCAAAAGACACAACACTGAACCTGTGTTTAATAAGTTTATTAATAATGATTAAAGAACTTAATAGTGTTCAATTCAGTGAATGACACTATCCCTTTGAAGAACAGCCCCTAATAGGTCTTAATCCAAATAACCACTGGAATTAGCAGGAGAAAGATCACAGATTTAAACAGACACTGAATCAAGCATTTGCTAATGTTCAGGAAAGATCCATGTACAGCAGACCTGTCTTGAGTCTTCACTGCTGAAACAGCTGAATGAATAAGAAAGGAAAAAAAATAGAAAATACTGCCACACTCTTTAATTCACATTCCAGTAATTTGCAGCACTAGTGCTCAACTAGTGGGTTTTTAAAGCAACATGTTGAATGAATGACCAGTGCTGAAGTGCTAAAATACATTTGCAATCCTGTGCTGAGGCAATCCCTTAACAGGCTTCATGACAGCTCCTACTTGCACTGTTATCCAGACATTCCAGCTAGATAATTTGCTACAAAACCCAGTGTAAAAAGGATAGCAGAGGCAACATACAGAGCATTAGTGCCAGTCAGATATCTACAGATCTTAATCCTTTTTACTAAGACGACAGATAGTGAGGATTCTTGTAAAAAAGCAAAAAACCCCAGGAAAAAGAAAAAAAGACAACAAGGCTGAAGCATGTATACACCCTCTGTGTGGTCAGAAATATCTGAAACCACAGATTTAACCATGCAGCAGAAGCATTTCACCATTCACTTAGTCCCTTTATTCCCTCCAAAAAGAAAAATAAAAGAGAAAAAGCGAGCAGACATGGTGTGAGTGTGCACAGTATCAGGAATTAGTGCTAGAGGGAGATGGAGAGCGATGGGAGCTCCTGCAGGACTGATCCCACTGGCTCAGAAGCCTGGGCTCCCCTGTCTGGAGAGGAAAGGAGGGCAGGAGCTCAGGGAACGCTGAGAGCTAAATGCAGGGCGTAAGCAGCTGCACAGAATGGGACAGCTTCTTTCTGTCTCAGGATATTACTGTCACCATGGCCAGGAGAGCAGTGAGCTGCAGTTTGCTATTCTCACTGTGATACTTTAAAAAGTACCTGATTTGAGGAGCACTGGACAAGGTGGCACATTACACTGGGCTAAACAGCCAAGTGTGACATTTCAATGACAAGAGGCAGCAGGTTTTGCTGTTCTAAAAAGCCAGAGAGTGAATTTTTCTGATGGTACCACTGGGCAGGAGTGGAAGGTCAGCCCGGGGTGCTGGCAGTGTCACAGGGTGCCTGGTGGCAGATGGTGCCAGTCTGCAGGGATAAAAGGAAGGCTGACGCACACCGTGGGCTGACAGCGATGCCATTTGCTCGGGAATAAAGGAGCTTTGGGGTAGGTGCAGGCAGGACAAATTAACAGGGATGCTGAGCCCCCAGCGTTCCTGTGTGTCCAGAGGGGTGGACAGACTGGGAGGTGCTGCAGGAAGCTCAGGGGGGCTCCCAGCTGCCAGGGGGGATGCTGCAGGTGCTACTGCCTGGGGGCTGTGGCTGGGACACAGCCCAGGCCAAGCTCTACATGGTCCCAGGAGAGCTTTGGAGCTGCCTCTCCCTACGGACATCCAGGCTGAACACTGAGATGGCCACCAGGAACCTGGAGCTCCCTCCAGCAGTGCCGTGCTTGTGCTGCTTCTGTTCCCATTCTGGACTTATGCAATGGCTGGAGGGCAGAGGCAGCCTGTGGGAAGTGGAGCAGTGGGAGATGCAGGCAGCCTGCACTCCCATGGGGTTCCCTGAAGTGTCCCAAACTAGAAAACTGGCCACCTGCCTCCTGCAACGTAATTATTCCAGCATGACCAACAGAATAAATTAACAAGGGAGCTAGGGCTTTTGCAGTCAAAGAGAGTGTTTTCTCCAATAATAAACTGTTCAAATCCTTTATGCTAGACCTAGCCATGCCTATTCATTAATTGGACAAGCTCTGGTGACAATTGAAACGACCTGACTTTCTACATATTGAAGGGAGAGCGATCTTTGCAAGCTTAAAATAAAGCTGTAAATCCCAGCCAGCACAGAGCTCCCTGAATGGGGTTTTTTTAAAAAAAAAATAAAAAATTTCAGAGCACAGACACAATAAAGCTCATTTTAAAAGCAGAGATTCTTCACTGTTATCCCTCCCTTTGCAGACTGTAGCACCAGAACATGACAACTCCATCAACAAACCACTAACCCTTCAGAATCTGCACACCAGCCAAGTTTAAGAACTTCAAGAGATATGAAATTCTGGGATCACGGCAATGTTGCAAATGATTATCACAATCAGGTACACTGGGAATTACAGGCATCTCTTTTTATCAGTATACCGTATTGTCTATTGCAACCAATGAATGGTAATTAAGACTCACGTATTGGAATTAAGGGGGAGAGGAAAGTGATGAGAGTCGATTTCTGTCACAACCCACTCACAGCACATCATTCATAGATTTTTCAACTACAGTTTTGATCTGTTTAACTGTTCCCCTTGTCCCTTACTAAGGGGACACCCGGGAACCCTGTACGGTATCTCCCCGCTCCCTCGCCCTTTCTGTGCTTGCTGCATACCTGAAATGCAGACGATGAAATTCGCTTGCAGAAGAAAAAGCACCTCCCAAACAATTTCCATCCTCCGATTCTCATGCCAAGTGCATCCCTCGGCGAAAAAAAATAACAAAGATCAATATCGCAGTTCGAACGATCCCAGCAAATTTCCTTTCGGACTTGCAGACTGTATTCCCCAGATGTGCTGACAACACATGTCCGAGCTCTCTCTCCACACGGCTGAAGTGAGATCCCTTCCCTTCCTTCGCCCTCCAAAAAAGACCACGAAGCCAACTGCCAGCACCGGGCTCTTCCTCCTCGAGCGAGAAAAAATTCCACCAGAATTCCCAACACGACATAGACAACAAACCCAACCGATCCGATATCCGGCGAGTCTCAATTCCAGGGGCGGCCAGGCGCAAATTAACCCCAAAACTCTTTGCACGTCTCAGCGGGGCAGCGCCGGCATGCCGGGGCGAGGAGGCGGCGGAGGGAGGGGGATTCCCCCTCCTGTTGCTGCTGCTGCAGAAGGAGCGGAAAGAGATCAATTAATGCCCGCCGCAAGCCGCGCCGCGCTCGGAGCGCGCAGCCCCGGCCGCAGTCCCGGCGCGCCGCGGTGGCTCCGCCGCGCGACTGCAGGGGTCGGGCTTGCCCCGCGCACCGAGCGCCCAGCCCGGGCTGCACCCCGCAGCCCCGCCGAGAGAGCGGGGCACAAGCCGCGGAGCAGCGCGGTGGGGTCTGCC